>JBCEWC010000269.1:0-64819 GCA_038996855.1 Solanum aculeatissimum | reverse complement strand
GATAGTAACCCATGTTTTATATGTAAATGGTATCCTAGTAAAAATAAGAGAGCAAAATGTAATATTTGTTATATAGAAGGATGTATACTATGCATAAAAAATAATTTACCTAAAAGTAAATTTAGCCAAGAATTTAAACAAGAAATTAATCCTAGACCTATGAGTACGGAAATAGAACTAGCACCTTTAACAGACAACATTCAACGGATAAGTAATAAACTAGTAGAATTAGAAGAGAGAATTAGTAGGTTAGAATAAGGGAAATAAGTAGTTATACAAGAAGAAGAATTAATGAGTATTTTCGCAAAAGAAGAATTTAAGGAATTAATTTGTAATGAAGACAAGAAAATAAATATTGTTCAAGTTTTAGTAAGACTACGTATAGAAGAGTATGAAATAGAAACAAAAGCAGTAATAGATTCGGGATGTACCAAAAGTATGCTCAATAGCAAAATCATCCCAGACCATCTAATTAAACCAATGAAACCACAAACAGCTATGCAAATGGATGGAAGTTATAACACCTGCAAAGAATATATACCTTATTGTACTTTGAGTTTTATCAATACGTGTAAAAAGTTTTACAGACCAAATTACGAATTAGAAAAACTTTGGGTAAGAAACTTGAAAAATATCAGACATGATTTCATATTAGGGTTAGACTTCTTATTAGGACACAATGGAAGTTGTTTATTAACCAGAGACGGAATCTTCCTTTCAAAAGATACAACTTATACTCCAGTAGATTTAGAACCGAGATTAACTAGAGAAAGAAAAAAACTAATTAAAGAAAATAACAAAATAGACTGTAAAAATAATTGTAGGTGTACGAACTCTTCTACAGTAAATTCAAATGACGCTGCTTTGATATTAGATCAATTAGAAAAATTCGAAGAAGATCAAATACCTAAAGAATATAGTTTAATAGAAATAAATACAGATTTCTATAATTTCCAAAAATGAATTCAACAAATAGGAATAATAAGACATCAACAAGATTTAGATAAAGTAATCCAATTATTAGGCAAAATAGAAATCATAGGAGAGAAACCTTTAACTCATTGGAAAAATAATCAGATTCTGTGCAAATTAGAAATTAAAAACAAGGAATTCACTATTAAGACAACCACCATAGAAGCCACGAATTAGGATTTAGATGACTTTAAAATACAAATTACAGAATTACTAAATTTAGGAGTAATCAGAAAATTAGCTTCTAGACATAGATCAACTGTTTTTATGGTTAGAAATCATAGTGAACAGGTTAGAGGAAAAGCTCGAATGGTAATTAATTATAAAAGGCTTAATGATAATACCGAAATGGATGGTTATAAATTACCAGACAAAACATAATTAGTAAATAGAATTCAAGGTAAAACGATTTTTAGTAAATTTGATTGTAAATCAGGCTATTGGCAAGTTAAAATGCACCCAGACAATATTGAATGGACAGTTGTTTACTGTCCAGAAGGACATTTTGAATGGTTAGTAATGTCATTTGGATTAAAGATTGCCCCGCCAATTTTTCAAAGAAAGATGGATAATATTTTTGGTGGTTATAAGCATTTTATTTTAGTTTATATTGATGATATTTTAGTTTTTAGCAATACTATGCAAGAACATTTAGGACATTTACAAAAAGTTTTTAACCTATTCATAGACAATGGTTTAATTATAAATAAAAAGAAAATTGAATTATGTAAGACCTATATAAACTTCTTAGGAATAACTATATGAGAAGGGAAAATTAAATTACAACCACATATAGTTAAAAAGATTATAGAAATGCCAGACAAATTAGAAAAGACAAAGGAATTATAAAAAATTTTAGGAATGTTAAACTACGCAAGACATTTTATTAAAGATTTAGGAAAAATAGCAGGACCATTATATGCTAAAACTGGTTCGACAGGACAAAAATATTTTAATGACAAAGATATAAAATTAGTCCAAAAATTAAAAGAAATGGTTAAGACCATTCCAGACTTACAACTACCATTAGAATCAGTCTATCTCATTTTAGAAACAGATGGTTGTGATTCAGGATAGGGAGCAATCCTCAAAGCAAGACCAAATAAATATAGTGCCAAAAAAAAAAGAAAAATTATGTGCATATAATAGCGGCCAATATAAAGAAAAAGGTCATAGAACTAGTATAGACTCAGAATTTTTAGCAGTCATCTATGGGTTAATCAGTTTTAGGATATACATAATTAATAAACCAGAAGTACTAATTAGAATAGACTGCGTAGCCATTGTAAAATTCTATCAAAAAGTAGCAAGTAAACATAGCAGTACTAGACGATGGTTAAATTTTTTAAATGAAACTTCTATCTATAATTTAAAATTTGAACGTATTAAAGGCATAGATAATAATTTGGCAGACCAATTGAGTAGACTCAAACTAACAATCTAATCCTTTTCTTTTTAGCATGGATATAGAAAAAGAAAAAGACAAAGTGACAGCAGACTCATCTTCAGACTCATATTTACAGGCTTTCCTTAAGCAAACACATTTTAAACCTCTCAGTGGTCCGGACGGTCTAAGAAACAAGCTTTTTGATAGACTATTTTTTGGAACACAAAGTCTAATAGTTTATCCAGACTCTAATTTAACTTTCAGACAAAATAAAGGATTGGTCACAGACAAATCACAAAAATGTCTTATAGACAATTTGTGGATTGCTTATAATAAGATTCCAAGAGACAATCCTTATTTCATATCTGTTTTAAATTCTTTAACTCATTATTTTACACAAAGAAATCAGGAAAAAAAATTTAAATTTTATATTGTCATAAGCGAAAAGAAGATGGGCATTTTTCAGACATGGAAACAAGTCGTGGAGGTTATTACTGATTATCCTATCCCTATTTACAAAGGTTTTAATAATTTTCAAGAAGCTTTAGAATTTGCCAGAAATATATAGGACCAAACTTCTATATTGCACCAGAACTCAAAGATCCAAATAGCCAAAATATTCCATATATTATTCCAGAAAATAAAAGACAGATCAACTTTTATGATCATTACGAGACCATGTCTAGAGCCTTCAAAAGACTAAATACCAAATACGATACCTTAACCAAAGAAAATCACCAGTTAATCAGACAGAACCAAATATTACAAGACCAGATTTATATCCTTCAAGACACTTTGAGGCAAACTCAAATTTCTCCCCAAGCCTCGAGTTCTCCATCTCCTAAAATGGATGAGATGGGTGTACATTCCCCTCTGAATGTAGAAAGATCCAATGCACTGGATAAAAGTGTAGCTAGTACGGATCAAACGGCAACCGGTAAAGACACATCAAGTCCATTAATGGCTGACACTTTGCCAAAAAGTGTAAGAAAGCTACCAGCTAGTTTCAATTTATCGACTCCATCCAAGGACAAAGATATAAGTTCAAGATCAGCTAAAGGTTTCAAGTTAAACAGGAGAAAGAAAGAAATTAATAATATAAGAAACATGATTAGTAATACAGTCAGACAATTCCTACAAGAAGAAAAAAAAAGAAATGGTTAATCCAAGTCTCAGCAGTCCAAGATGTCCAAGTTCACCAAACCAACTTTATGGAGGAGAATTTTTCCAAGACCAAAATGCAGATAATGACTCAGGAGAAACTTTTGATACTGTAGCATTACACAACCTGGACAAATAAATCAAAAACCAACCAAAACACTAGACGAATAATAACAGTTTTCAGATCAAATCAAGGATTACCAGACGATACAAGATATTCTATACAGAAACTATAGTTAGATAGAGGTTTCTAAGTTTTCTCAGCGAACACAATATAGACGGAAAGAGAAAGATACCAAACTTTCTTAGCATGATCAGTAAGGTTAAAGACTGAAAGTGACACAAACATTTATCTTGGAAGCACTAAAAGATAAAAGCAAGCCAGACCCACAGATAAAGACATATACCAAACCTTGGGAAGACAATGACACACAGACAGTGAAAGATATCAACCTCATAAATAAAGAGTTACAACAATTTAAACAAAGTTAGTTCACAGCACGTGACGATGAGGCCCAAAAGAAGTACCCGACATGGTTTAATTGGCAATGTTTGAATGGAATCTTTTAATCCTTACTTTTGAAGTCCCATATTGGAAGTCCGGGAACATCTATAAATATTCCTATTTCTTATTAAGACAAGTAGAGAAAGAAAAAGCAGAATAAGAGCAATAAGAAAAAGGGTGAAAAATATCCCCAGAGTGTTGTAAAGTGTGAAGCACTACCTACCTCTAGCTATTTTATGTAAGATCTATCTCTCTCTCAAATTGTAAAATATATCCTCTATTTTCGCTCTATGTAATATATGTACTATGAATAATATATGTGTGATATGTATGTTTTAAAGTATATCCTGTTAAAAATTATTAACTTTATTTCTAGTAAGGGTTATTCTCTTAATTGTATAACATCCTCAATGGATTAGCTCGTAAAGTCCTAGGAAATCTTGAAAGATATCTTTAGGCAAAAGGCCATTTGTAGTGTCTAAATCCCGGGTGGAGCTAAAGACGATTGATGCTATACTTAACTATCGGTTAAGAGAAAGAGCTGAAAGGGATAAAATAATAGTTTAAAAGATAGAACATGTTTGTCAAAACATATAATAATACATATAGTATATCTTTGTCAAAACATATAATAATACATATAGTATATCTGATAAAGACCTTTGAAGTGTGTGAAAACCTTTGAAGTTTGGCAAAAAAGAAGTACAGTTCATTATAAGATAAAGACTGTTCAGAATCCGACCCTATTAAGTAAACTCTTTAAGGTTTTATATAAGAAAACATCTTAAAGTTTTACTCTTTAATTCCAGACATCCTTTCATACAAGGTGCCCCTATTTATCAGACTCTACCCTCAACTCTAGACCCTCAACTCTATCAGACCCTCTCATTTTACTACTCAGACCCCTCTCAATTATATATATATATATATATATATATATTAATTTGTGATAGTAACTTAATTATTTTATTATATTTTCATTAAATGCTTATTATTAATATCTACTTGTATTAATGTCATAAGTAACTTGATTATGTAGATTTTAATACCAATAATTTACTAAACTTAAATTATTATTTTTTTAAGTGAAGTATTTTCTTTGTTTGCTTTGATCTTGATGACTCATTTTGAAACACTATAGTGTGTATACTAGTTTGGAGAAAATGTCATAAATAGTCCCTTAACTATAGGCGTAAGTTTGATCTCTTAACTATATACTTGTCAGATTTCATCCTTTAACTATTTAAAAATTTATCAGCTTTGATTTCTTAACTATATACTTACCAATTTTAGTCTCTTAACCATACACTTATCGATTTAGTCCTTCATGTATTCAAAAGCTTATCATGTTTGATCTTTGTCTATGTTTTTATACAAATAACTTAGTGTTGTGGAAATATCGTGCATTAACTAATACACAATTACAAATAAAGAAAATAGAGAATAAAATAACGCAATTATTTAATGAGGTTCAGCTACGCCTACTCCTCCCAGTAAAGACAGAGAGAGTTTTCCACTATGAAAGAAAAGAAGAAGTTTACAATGCCTTAGAGTCCTCAACTACATGCCCTATATATAGATCCCAATTAATCACAAACCTATAAGAGAAAGGTTTTCCTAGTCCAAAAAGGACAATGTATTCCTTTCCCAAATCTATTAGGACAATGGTTTCCTACACCAATAGGGATTGTGAGTTTCCTAAAATATACAGGGAAAATATTCAAGACATAATTCATAAATAATTAACAAATCTTCCCCTTGGCTTAAGTTTTCTTCATCAATTGAAACAATGTATCTCTGTCTTGCTCTTAGCCATTCAAAGGGCTTATCGAGTACTACATACACCAATCAAGTCTAGATAATGTTTAAACTTATTGACGGGGACTGCCTTGGTCATCATATCTACTGGATTATCATGTGTTGACACTTTCTTCACATCAAAAATCCCTTTAGATATAATACCTCGAATAAATGATGTGTGACTATCATTTAATCCCTTGATAATGAACCAAGCTTCCATGTGTTTACTCTTTTGTAGAGACTCAATCTCTTCACTTATAGCATCAATCAATTGATCTTCTTTTATATTAGAAATAGCTTCTCTATAGTTATTAGGCCCAAACATGTCAATAGTTTCTGCAACTGATAAAGCAAATTCTATAAAAAATTTATATTCGAAAAGATTTTCATCAACCACATTTGTAAATCTTTTTGGTGGATTGATCACTCTCTTTTTCCTACCTATTGAAATGCTATATGACTGTTATTGTACAGGTGCATCACCATTATCATCTTGGTTAATATCTTGCACTTCCTCCACTTCTGAACTATTTGACTGCGCAAGTGGAGATTCAACTTCTAGCTTTGTGCGGTCATTAACACTATGATCTGTATCTGCTTTTGCCTTTTACTTCTGACTATCCAGTGAGGAAAATTCATTGAATGTCACAATTCTTCTAATAATTAATCTTGGAGTTTTTTGATATGTGCACCACAATCTATAACGTTTTACTCCAGTTGCATATCCTAGAAATATGCCTTTCTTTTCCCTCGGTTCAGGTTTTTCATCCCTCACATGAACATAAGCAGGACAACCAAATACCCTTAAATTTGAATAATCAACAGGGAAACTGGACCAAACCTCAAAAGGAGATTTGAACTCAATAGCTGTGGATGAAGATCTATTTTCCAAATAACAAGTTGTATTGATTGCTTCAACCCAAAAAACTTTGCTAACACATGAGTGTGAAAACAGATTTCATGCCCAATCAAAAAGTGTCCTATTCATATGTTATGCAACACCATTTTTTGTGGTGTTCTAACACAAGTGTGGTGTATCACTATGCCCTCTCTATTGCAGAAGTCATTGAACTCTAAGTTATAAAATTTCAATCCATTGTCAATTTGTAGACACTTAACTTTTCATTTGATTTGCCTCTCAACCATCATCTTCTATTTATCAAATTTTGAAAATGCCTCATCTTTTATTTTTAGAAAATACATCCATACTATTCTTGAGTAATTATCAATCAAAGTCATAAAGTACCTGACACCACTTTTGGAGGAAAATTCTATTTGGACCCACAAGTTTAAATGTATCACATAAAATACCCTTGTTTGCTTACCAAGCACACAATGCTCACAAAAATTCAAAGCTTGATTTTCGTAACCATCCAATAAATTTTTCTTATTCAACAAAGACAATTCCTTTTCACTCATATGACCAAGTCGCAAGTGCCACAATTGAGACTTATTCAGATCACGCTTTCCAGAAGCTATGATTGTTTCCCCTTCAACTACACTTGCTTGTAGATAATACAGTCTAGAATGAAAATTGTCTTTCATCAGTACCATGGAGCCTTTACACACTTTAAGTGTCCTCTTCTCTAAGTGGAACTTATACCCTTGATCTTCCAAAGTAGAAAGAAAAATTAAATTTCTCTTCATTCTCTGACAATGTCATCAAACATTCTCAATCTGATGTTATCAATCCCCTCTACCTCTAATGAATTGTCACTTCTTAGGTAGAAAGTCCCTGTCATCTTTTTGTAAGTTGTAAACTAATTTTTTTGTAGACTCATGTGAAAAGTTGCACCAGAATCAAAAATCCAAGAATTGTGCCTATGATTAGAACTCACAACACAAACTTCTCCTACATAGTCACTGTCATCAAAATTATTACCAGTGTCCACAATATTTGCTGAGTAATAAACTTTCTACTTTTCTTTTTTCTCCTTCAATTTAGGACAATCTCTTTTGTAATGGCCTTTTTTCCCGCACTCATAGCAGTTCTGCTTCCTTTCTCTAGACTTTGATTTGGCGTTAGACCTTTTTCTATTAAAGTCTTTTTGTTGTGTTCTTTCCCTACTCACAAGACCTTCACCCTCAGTTCTACTGTCTGAAAACCTCTTCTTCAACTCGTTAGATTTTAATGCATTACTAACATCATCAAGTGAAATATTGTCTTTCTCATATAGCAATGTATCAACAAAAGTATCATAAGACGGTGATAAAGAACATAATGCGATTAAGGTCTGATCCTCACTTTTGATTTTGATATCTATATTCTTCAAGTGTATTATAATTGCATTAAACTCATCAAGGTGAATTTTGACCGGTGTACCTTCATTCATATGTAAATTGTACAATCGTTTTTTCAAGTAGAGGCAGTTTGTCAGCAATTTCTTATAATACAGATCTAAACTTCTTCTATGTTGTTGCTGTAAATTTCTCTTTAGCACTTTATCCAAGATCATTATCTGTAACGCTCATGAATATCGCACTCAAATCCCTTTCCTTCAATTCTGGTTGTTCCAATTCTTTCAACTCTTTTGGAAAATCCTCCTCAATTGCCTTTTCTAATCCTTGTAACATCAATGACGATCTCATTCTAATCTTCCATAGGCTAAAATTAGACTCCCCATTGAATTTCTCTATTTCATACTTTGTAGAAGATGATGAAGACATTTTACCCCTTGATTATGTCTAGAAATCCCAACCAAGATCTGATACCAATTGTTAGGATCAACAGGAATCAAGTGTCATGCAGAAGCTAGTAAAACAATCTTTGAAAGACCCATGAGTATGAAGATAAATGAGAAACATACCATAAAGAGACGCAATAATTCAACATAGTTCAGTCACCGACCTACATCCACAAGAGGACATGAGCAATCCACTATATAAAAGAGAGTACACAACATCGAAAGAATAACCTCAACAATTTGCTCGGAATACAAAGAGGTTCACACAAGCGTTAACATAACTCTTGACTCACCATTTCTCTCCCTACACAAAACTCTCAAGCCCTTATGACTACATTGTGGATGCTACCAAGTTAGAAGGAATGAACCTCTATTTATAAAGTCATAAACTTTTTCCTACTAGAAAAAGAATTCGCCTAATATGAAAAATATTTATTTTTTCTTTTCCTACTAGAAAAAGAATTTGTCAAATATAAAGAAATTATGTTTTTCTTTTCCTAAAAGAAATATCCCAATTATAGTAAGAAACTTAGGATAAATACCCAACACATAGGTTTATAATAACCAAACTCTTTTTGAAATTAAATCTTTAGTTCATTTTTTCGGTTATTTATCTATCCACGCTCTTTTTTTTCTTTCAAATTACTCTTGTAAAAAGAATAATAACCTCAATGGTTCAAAATAAAATTAATGAGAAAGGAGATATAGATCTAATTTTATTCAATGTAGGATAAAATGAAGCATATAGTTATTTCTGATGACTTAAATATGCTATGTTCCCTTCTTTAGTGGTTAAAGGTCCATAATTAGCACGGTTTTCTAAATTTTATTTTTCATACAAAAGAAAAATAGAAGATTTGGTTATATGTTCTGCATCTTCTAAAGATGAGAATTTTTATGTGGGTGGAGTGTTGACCAATTAAAAAATCACATGTTCAGAAGATGTAGGTTGTGAAAATAAAGATGTTGAGATGAATGTGTGGACATAGAAGGAGTCATAAGATTATGAATGAGACCATCCGAAAGAAGTTAGAGGTGGCCCCTATGATTGATAAAATGAGGAAAGTGAGACTGTATTGGTTTAGACATGTGTAGAGAAGGAGTACTGATGCTCCTATTAGGAGGTGCGAGAGGTTGGATTTAGGGGCTACACGGAGGGAAGAGGTAGACCGAAGAAGTATTGGAGGGAGGTGATCACACAAGATTTGGTGAAACTTCATCTCACTAAGGACATGACCATAGATAGAAAAGCGTGGAGATCGCGTATTAGGGTAGAAGACTAATAAACTAGTAGAAGTAGGTCGATGTGTGACCTTGTGATATAGTAGGTTAGTAGGAGTAGTTATGTCTCTACTTTCTATGTTGTCATTGTTCATCTTATATTTGTTTGCTTTTATTGTATTTACATACTTTCATTTGCTTTTTATTGTTAGTAATTTTTCTTTTTTTCTTTCTATTCCTTTTTCCCTTTTTTCCATATCTAGTATCTTCTGCTTATGCGGCTCGATTCTTTTAGATGAGAGTTTTTCGGAAACAACCTCTCTATCTCTATGAGGTAGTGATAAGGTCTGCGTACATTTTACCTTCCCCAGACCTCACTTGTGAAATTTCATTGGGTATGTTTTTGTTGTTTTGGTCTTATTACTTAAATTTCTCTATGTAAAATAAAACGAAGATAACAATAATATTGATCTATTTCAATAATTTAAAAAAATTAAATTTTCTTTTATAGATTTTATGAAATTTCAACTTTTGAAAAATTAAACAAATTTCCTTCGATAATGTCGCTGGAGTACAAATTTTGGAATCAAAACATGTGAAAATAACTTTTAATTCTTATTCTTATTCAAGAAATTCATCCTTATTAAATATAAAAAAATAAATTCTACAACTAATAGATAATAATTTTTCTCTTTTCATAATAAACTTTAGCATATTCAAGTCATTAATAGCAATAACATGCTTCACTCTTTCCTCCATCGAATAAATTATGAGTCATATATTCTTTCCTCGTGAATTTTATTTTGAATTCTTGAGGTTAAGATTCTTTTCATTAGAGTAGTTTAAAGAAAAAGTAGGGACTAGAAAGAAACAACTGAAAAATGACTTAAAGATTTAATTTCACTTAGGCATGGATATATTAATATAAACCTAAGTCATTTGTATGAAAAATGGACAGAGACCAAAAAGTGTTTTTAAATACTTAAAGAATTAAAATCGGTAAGTGTATATTCAAGGACTGTTAATTTTATTTTTAAATAGTCGAAGTAATAAATCCGATAAGTGTTTAGTTAAGAGATCATTTTAGGCTAAACTCCTTGAGAGATTATTTGTGACATTTTCTCTACTGGTTTGTATACTTACTGGAAAGTGATTTTATGTTAAATTTAAATATTAGATAAAATATTATTTGTAAATCATTGTTCACATTCTTCTGTATAGTCAAACAATTTGCTTCATTTACTTTTCTAACTTTAAGTGTACTATAATTCCTTTGCACAAATTTATTTTGCATACGCAGAGTACAACTAACGAAAATGAAATACTGACACACAAAGCAATAGACAATATATGAAGCTTTCAGATTACTAAAAATAAAAACTGTTCGTTGTAGAAACTTATGATTTTACATGTTTTCTAAATTTCTTTTCCCGCAAGATTTAAAAAAAAAACAATTCTTTTTAATTTTTATTTTGTTTGAACCCGTACAGTCTCCCAACCCACCCGCTCCATATTAATTTAAAAAGTTATTTCAACCGCACACCATTTGAAAGTCACAGTAATAACAGAATTAGTTGTCACATTGGTCCTCTCGTGCTTTTTGGCGCCCAAGTTTTCTCTCTCTTTTCAGAACCAGGCATTCGCAAGTCACAATACATTTAAACAGTAGCAAGTCACGATTACCGCCAGAGCAACCAGAACAATGAAAGACTGAAATAAATCAATTGTTCAAGCAGATTCTCCTTCTTCCTCTCATCATGAAAACGTGAATCCGGTGCCTAGTCCGTCATTCTCTGATAATCAAAGCGTGAATCCGGCACTAAGTCCACCATCCTGTGTACCAAAAAATGAAAATCCGGCATCCTTTTATCTTCATGATTTCTACAGTAGCGAAACTGACTCCGAAGTGGAGAAGGCCGGGTCAGATAACGAACAGGACAATGATCATTACAAGTTTGTATTTACCTTCGTGTCTATGCAATTTGTTTTTGTATCAATTTTGAATTTACTGTTAATAGTACTATGCTTTGAGTTAGAAATTCTATGTTTATGTGACTTCACATTTCTGATTTGGAATTTATGAATTTATATGGTAATTCAGGAGATAGTGTTTCTATTTTCAAGTCTGATTTTGAATTTATGGTGAATCGGTTTGGTTTCTATTTTTATGTGAATTGGTTCGGTTTCTATTTTTATATGGTTCATAGATTATGTTTCATCACAAGTTAGTACGTAATTCTATTTCTACGTTATTGATTTTGAATTTCGTGCGAGTATGTCTAGTATTATGTTTCATCACCAGTTTTTTCTACTGATATTAAATTTACCGTAACTCATATGCTTCTATTTCTAGGTAGTTCTTTTGAATTTATAGTGACTGGATTTTGTATTTTATGTCTTGACAATTTCGTACCTGTTTTTCTGTGAAGTTTTCTACTGATTGTGAATGTACATGCAATGCTGATATATGCTTATTTTGATTTTACAGTGAATATGCAGATATGAATGAAGAACATGAGGCAGTAAACCGGACTAATGATCAAGCAAATATGTGTGTTCTAGGTATATATTATAAGTATTTATTGGCATCCATGTTTGAGTAAGTTTATTTGATTTCAGAGAAATCATACCCCTAACATTCACATATTTGTCTACAGATGCGAATTCTGACAACAATAGCTTATCAAAAAGAGCTACAGCAGATTTAAAGACCATGAAGAGTCCAATCCAAAACAATGATGAATCATGTAGTTCTTCACGTGTACCGCAACATGTAATTTTCAGCCAGGATGTGCCAATGACTGATGCAACTGATTCTGATACGGTTTGTAATTCAACATTTCTATATTAATATCTATAGGATTTTCAATATATCCGCTCCACTTTTTTTTTTGGATTTTCATTTAGGGTGCTGAATTGGTTGATGGAAGTTGCTATAATGAGAAAGCATTTATGGAGTTCTTGGCAAAATATACTAGTGAGGATCAGATTAATAAAATGTTGACAGGTAAAAACACCCCTTAGAGATATCAATAACTGGTCAGCAATAATTTTAGAAATATATTTTTAAAAGTACATTCCATAATTGCAGCTAATGGACGTAGTGTTGAGGTTGATTGCAACGATTTTTCGGAAGAGATCAGTAACAATGTTGCTGAGTGGATTCGAACAGCACCAGAATTAGTCCAAAGGGATGTTGGCATCTTTTTTTTTAAGATGCATCCCAACTATAAATATATTCATCAAAAGATCTTTCTGAGGATAAAAAATTATGGACACGTGAATCATATTCACAGTTTAAGGTAATATCAGTTGCTTGCTTAATCATCTTCACAGTTTGAGCTAACATCAGTTGCTTGATTTGTTTACTTCTAGATTAAATATAACTTTATTTTGAATTTGTCCTGGCTGCAGACAAGTACATTTGGACACCATGATTCGTGTTAGAGGGGTGGTTATCAGGCGCACTATGGTATTACCACAGCTTCTTGAGGTGACATACAACTGTAACAAATGTGGAGCAGTAATGGGTCCTATACACCAGAACTCATCCTCAGAAGTCAAGGTTGCTAATTGTGCAGATTGCCTTAGTAAAGGTCCATTCGGCATAAATAACGAAAAGGTAAACACTGTTTTGCATTTTTCTTGTAGAAGGAAAAGTACAAAGTCAGTAACCTATCTCTTTCCAAATCTTTTGCAGACATTATATAGGAACTACCAGCAACTGACACTACAAGACAGTCCAGGAACTGTGCCAGCTGGTCGGCTTCCAAGATACAAAGAAGTGATACTATTGAACGATCTTGTTGACTGTGCCTATCCAGGAGAAGAGATTGTAAAACTATAATGAACTTTCTTATCCTATTTATGATTAACTTAATCCATGTTAAAAGAACATTTTGGCATATGCATTAATGACATCTCTTATACTTCTATCCTACAAATCTAGTCTCCGATCTCCTTGCTTGAGATAAGAAGTATCTCTTTTTAATGTCAGGAAGTCACAGGGGTGTACACCACACTAAACTCCAACTTGAATGTCAACTTTGGGATTCCACTGTTTCCTACTGTGATTGAAGCAAATTACATTGGAAAAGAGTCTGACAAGTTTTCAGCTTACAATCTAACTCAGAAGGACAAAGAGGAGATATGGAAGCTATCCGCACATCCTCATATTGCAGAACGAGTATGCCCATGAGCCTTTTGTCAATTTTATCTAAACAAAATATGCTTGATCCTTTCGATATGTAGACTATCTTGGGTATCTCTTTTCTCATACAGATTTTCAAGTCCATTGCCCCATCAATTTACGGACATGAACACGTAAAGACTGCCATAGCACTTGCTATGTTTGGGGGATCAAAGAAAGTTCCTAAGGAAGGAGATATTACATTGAGAGGAGACATAAATGTACTACTGCTGGGTGACTCGGGCACTGCAAAATCACAGTTACTCAAGTAAGTATAAATCTAGAGTAACCTTATTTTCAAGCAATTAGTACTGTAATCACCATAAAAATCTATCAGGTTCGTCGAGAAGACAGCAGATAGAGCTGTCTATACAACTGGAAAAGGAACTTCTTCTGTAGGTCTTACAGTGGCTGTACGCATGGACCCTGTAACTCGGCAATGGACCCTTGACGTAGGAGCACTTGCTTTGGCTGATAAAGGAGTTTGTCTGATTGATGAACTTGATGCAATGAATAGGAAGGATAGGTATGCAAATTTGATAGCTGCATTTTTTATTACATTCTCATATTTCTTTTTTTCCTCTATTTATGTATCTTTTTTTTGTTTAGAGGGGTTCTTCATGAAGCAATGGAACAACAAACTATGAGCATATCGAAGGCTGGCATTGTCACATATCTCCAGGCTCGTTGTGCTATTATTGCTGCTGCGAGTCCAATTGGAGGAAGGTATTAGACAACTGATGATTTTTTTATGTTTCCAGAAATATGATGCTCATATGATCCTAACAATATATATTCACTTCTATGTTGGGTTACTACTTGTTGGTTAACAACTATATCATGGAACTTTAACTTAATCTATGTATTATAGCTGTGGTTTCCATACATCTTTGATGATCATCAAATCTTGGATTCATTAAATTTTCTTAGTCTGCATTATATTTAGGTTTAATTTCCATTTTCTTTCGATATGTTGCAAATTCATAATATTGCCTCAGTTTATCTTGCTATCTCACATTCATAGAATCCAATACCCGCCTGGCATCCCAGGAGTGTAAAGTTGTTCTAATGTGCAAATACAAGTAGAATTGAGATTCTCATTTTTGAAGTTATAATTTATTTTTATGCTCTTGAATTGTCTTCTCCTGACATTTCTTTCTAGTTTCAGTTGACTAACTTTTTTCTCTTAAATTCTTCCTTGTAGATATAATTCTTTGTGGAGTGCCATAAGAAATGTGGACTTAGAAGATTCACTCATTTCTCGCTTTGATTTAATCTGTGTGATCAAGGTTATGTCATGTTTAGTTTAGATCGATCCCTGTCAATCTAGTTTAGCATTTCCTTCAACACATTTTGAACAGAAGGAAACTGATATGCAGGATAAAGTTGATGCAAACTCCGATGATATGCTTGCAAAGTTTGTCGTTGATAGTCATTTAAAATCACAAACAAAATGTGCTACAACAGATTATTCAGGGGATGATGCCAGTTCCACTATAGCTGCAACGGATCCTGAGGTTGTTAGCTTGCAGCTCATTTTTACTATTTGTTTGAATACTATGGATTCGTTTAAACCAGTAGAACTTTTCTTTTTTCCCACAGATAATTCCTCAAGATTTGCTCAAGAAATATATACGATTTGCAAAGTTAAATGTGTTCCCGAAATTACTTGGTGAGCATATGGAAAAGCTGACTGTTGTCTATGCTGAGTTAAGGAGAATGGTGAGATTTCCACTTATTGGAGCTTAAAATTAAGGGTTGAATTCTTCTTTGTAAAATCATATATTGTTCATATCTTGCAGTGTATGGAAACTCAAATAGTACCAAGACATTTGGAAGCAATGATAAGGATGTCTGAAGCCCATGCAAGGATGCATCTTAGACACAGCGTTACTGAAGAAGATATGGATATGGCAATTAGAATATTTCTAAAATCATTTATATCCACTCAGACACTTGGGAGTCAAGTCGCTCTTGAAATGGTAATATATCAGCACTCTTATCTCTTTGTCTCTCATGTTAGACCTACGTAAGACATGATCGATTGACCCATTACTATAAGATGTTTCTATTATTTATGTCTTATGCCGAGGCCATAATTTGAGATAGGATAGTTACAAAGTTATATGCAGACCTTTAATTCTTTTATTTATTTAGTTCAATTTGGAGTGCCAACGACTGATTCCCACTTTTTAAATGATGTGTGTAAACAGAGTAAAACATTCCGTGTCTTCTCATGCTAGATGTAGTGTTGTGCCCCACTATTAATTGTGAAATATAAACTTTGTAACGGTTTTTTGGATTTTCATGCAGGAACTCCAAAAGTTCATGACAATCAGAAGTGGAGTTCTTTCCTCTCATTCTTCACTTCCTACGCCAGCTGGTTGATGATGAAATACGGGCTGAGAGAATTGTTTCTACTAGCTCTGACCAACCCTATGTTCAGGTCTACCTTCAGGCACTACATGAGAAGGTAATCTACACTCGAAATCCTTGGTGTGTTCTTCATACGATTTGAATGTCAGGATCTTTATCTGTTTACCCTCCCAACTGTGCCAGCCACTGCTAATGAACATCCATCCCATTCTACAATCCTTGCAGCTTCGTGACTATGAAGTCTTTAAACTGGAAGCATTCTTCTCAAGCAAGGAATTTGTCCGATCTGGTTTTGTGTATTTTCCGGAATATGGTTACATAAGGCATCTAGTATGAAAAATTCTATTATTCCATAGTTAATCCGGTATTCAAATTCAATAGTATACATCGACCTGAAAGTAATCATTTTGTAATAGTTGTAGCCTTGTAGGCTTCCACGGGGAGTTTGTTCTTTGTTTCTAGTGGTGCTTATATCAGAGTATTGATTTCCTAAAATACTCGGTCAGTAGGAAAAAAAAAATTAATAATTGAGCCAAAAAATTGTTGGACTATTTTTTTCCGATAAAATTCTTTTCTATTTTCAGATAGTAGTTTTTTTTGTTGAAAAGTGAGGCACTTCCACAAAGAATCTTTTTGGCAACATTCACAAGTACGGTGTAGATTATAATATTCAAATATTTTTAGGTGTTTGTTTTTATTAAGATTATAAAAACTTCTTAATTTGGATATATATCTGATTTTAGTTTGGCTTACCATAATTTGAATGTTTAATATATCTTCAAATATAACTTTTTAAAGAGTATCACTATATACTTATTATATGAACAAAATGGTAGAGAAAATATTTCTCCGTCAATCTCAATTTATGTTTAATAAGAAATTTAAACTAATATTTAAAAGCTAAGTTGCTGCTAAACATAGAAATATAATGTGTCATTATTTTTGGGACAGACTAAAATATAAATATGTGTAATTCTTTTTGTAACTGACTAAAATATAAAAATGTGCTATTTTTTATGGAGCACCAAAATATAGAAATGTATCAATTTTATAGGAACAAACTAAAAAGAAAAATGAATCATATACATTGAAACAAAGGAGTACTAATTTATATGATATAGCAAAAGTAATTTTGGATGAACAAGCACACTCCAAAAACAATTTCAGCTGTGACATTGTGAGCTGTAATTGGTATGAGATTGTCTTCAACAGGGAGCTTTACGGCATTTAAATTAGTTGGACTCTAAAATAAATTATAAGGAGAAAACTAAAACGAAAATTGTAAACAATAATGATATTTTGAAGCCTAATTATCAAATTTTAAGTTAACGATAGTTTGAACGATTGCAAAATGCTTTTTAAAGTACAATCCGGAGTAAATCAGTTGTACAATTAGAAGTTACTGAGTTTTTGTTCTCCGCCGGTACTTACGAGTAAATCAGGTTGAGCACTCTTGGTAGAGAGTTCTTGTTCAAGTATTTTGTTGTCGATATTTCCTCACTGTAGAATGCATCCTTCACTTTACTGATAATGTTATTAGGAACTTTTGTTACAAAGATTAATACCACACAAATTAATAATGTTGGAACTAGTCATGCATGAATTAATAATCGAGAGATTAGTAATGGATGAATTATATTTTATCAACTATTTGGTTCATTATTTCCTACTTAATCTTGTATTTGGATTAAAGCTCAATTATTATGAGGTTTTCTATTTTATATAATTGGTCAAAATAAATAACCGAATAATATTATTTTTTGTGGCTTCAAACTAGTTTGGAAAAAAATAATTTTATCATCATGTTTGCTATTTTCTAACATGAATTACTAGAGAGTAAATAATTATCATCTTTATAAATTGATAGCTCACAACATTAATTTTTAATTTTAAAAACACAGACCATTTATTTTTAAAATCGAAAAAAAGACGATAAATAATAGTGAATCAAATAAATCATCTATGTTTACACATAAAATTGCAAGTTGTAATTTTTTAAAATGTTCAAAATTATAGATTATTAGAAAATTACACACACATATCTAGTAACAAATAATACGTTCAATTAAGATCACAAAAGTCAAGTGGTCATTTATTTTCTTTTTTCAATTAGTAGTAAATGTTAAACAACATTTCAAATATTGTATTGATTTGTATTAGATTTGTTTAACAATAAAAATCTCTCTAAATAATAAAATTTGTAAGATAATTTATTTAAATAAATTTTCTAGTATAAATATAAAACATAAATCAAGAAAACAAATAAAATGATTAAAAGAATTTGAGGGTATTTTTAATGTTAAATTATTAATTTGCCCTCTTATTATATTTTAATGCGTCGTCACTTTTCCAACTCTACAACATCGCAATGCTTCACAATCATCATCACACTTTCCTTTGCGACTGTGCCTTGTCCTTCCCAATTGTTGTCTATCATGCTTCTTCGGATTAAATGAACAGACGCGACCTCCTACTCCCACTCTATATGAAAACCAATGAAGATTTTCTTTCTTATGAAACACCTATAATCTGCACTCTGTACGAATAAGTATTCACTTTTATTGTTCACCTTTTCCCCTGCTTATTCACTCTCAATCACAACAACCATTTACCTCTACCTGCTCCCTCATTGTCTTCAACTTTTCCCATTTGTATGCAGATTATTTGTTGCGAATTACATTTACAAATTGAATTACACTTTGGATTACCTGCTTCTCCTATTAACATCTTATAAGTTTTCACATTAACTCATACGATAATCACCTTATCTATCCCACTACTACATATTCCCCATCTGCATTCAATTATGCTTCACTTTATCTATCCCACTACTGCATATTCCCCACCTACATTCAATTATGCTTTGGATTACTCGCTTTGTCCATCATCACCTTATAAGCTCTCATGTGAATTCACACACTATTCACCTTACTTATTCCCCTACTACATATTCCCTAACTGCAACCCATTGCTGCCACTTCATACAAAAATGAATTTAGGCATTTTTCTTTGTTCGCAACAAACATTGACCACGACTCAACTAACTGTTATTTTTAAAACGTTGTACAAACACTAACTTACATATACTGTCAACTCCATTTCTACCCATCAAGCAGTTAACACTATTAAATGGACTACTACAGGCACACTTTAACACCATTTTCCTTTACAATCTCTCCATACATATGTTACTGCTAAAGTTGTGCTTCCCATAAGTTATATTGTCATCGTATTGTTTTCAACCGCTTGCATACAAACTACTCCCAATTCCAACAATGTCTTTTGCATATATAGTTTACTGGTTATCTTATGTTTGCTACTGTTTAAATCTTCCATATTCCCTTAATTTTGCATCACACCAACCTGCCACCACTTCGCGCATGATATTCACATACACGTCATCCATTATTTGTAACAGTTAATTACTACCTTTTAAATGCCTTATCTTACTTGGCACTGAATTTGGAAAAATGACCATCAGTTCTCGTGCTGATTTACAAATATACTTTATTTTCTTTTTTTAAATGCCCATTACCAATACATATTAACCTCTGTCTGTTAAATTGGACATATCATCTCCATATATAGTTATTTTCAATTAGTTTCAGCCGACATAGCGACATAAATTGAACTAGCCAAACTGAGTGTTCCGATAAACAAGCTACCAAACACAGTCCGTTAATTCACTGATATGTGTCTTAGTTATATGATGAGGCTCAATAATACCTTACAAAAATTTCAGGCATGGAGGGAATTATTAAGACACTTATCTGTAGTAAATAAGACAATCTCAACCTAAATTTTGCTTTGCATTTTTTAAACAGTCATTAAATTATCTATAATTTTCAATCGAAGGGACGAACATAACCATCAACCAAATGTGAATTAGATAGTTTGAAACAATATAGACCCACCTAAGGATAAAAAATTGTAGAGGCATTGTTCTAACTTCATAATACGCAGAATGCCTTTGAATGTATTAATTTATGTACAAATATTATGTCCTCACATATATTTGTAATGACTTGCTTGGTTATTTTTGGCCTCATCTATGAAAATTACTATTTTACCCTTTCATAAGTTGCCTTGGGTCTATTTTGAGCTATTCGAATGATTAAAACTAAAATTCAGAGATTTAAAATAAAAATATATGAGTTTGACACTTTTTAGAAGCCTAAGTTATTGTAAAAATGAGTTTTTTTACCATTCTAATTTTTTGGTGTCAGATCGGCGATCCGTTGATTTCATTAGCTCTGGAATGTTGAAACTGAATTACAGGAAGTTGCAGAACTTGGAGTTAAAATGAGGTATTTAGGCCCAAAGTTGTGATTTTGGTTGTTTCAAAGACCAAAGTTTGACTTTGGTCAACATTCAAACTTTGGAAGCTCAGATAAAAATTTCGATAGTTTTAGTAGTTTTGGATGGTGAAACTAACACTAAAAATGGTCTTAGAATAGTTTTTGGAGTTACCAAGGGCAGTTTTGGTATTTTGAGTTTTAAATTAGTTTTATCGAGTTGGATTGATAAATATGGAAAGGAGGCCTTGAAATTGATTTTTGATGATTTCATGGAGTCCGGATCGCTGTTTCTGGTATGGATACATATAAATTTTGTGTAATTCTGAGTTCGGATGAGTTTCAAAGGTCTGTTCTGAGTAGGTAATTGGACTTAATATTTCTGGTTTTTGCTATTATCTGGTGCAGACACATCTCTTGTCCGCATTTATGGAGAAACCTCTATGATCGTGGAGGTCTTGATATTTCTGTGCTTTGCGTTCGTGGACAAAGTCCCACGTTCGTGGAGTGTTGGTGCCTGTGAGTGACCCCCTCCGTTTTGTTCTTCATATTCGTGGGTTGGTCTCCGCGATCGTAGATGTCTTTGATCCCTTCCCCTTCGCATTCGTGGTACCCCACCTGCGATCACGAAGAGTATTTTATGCCTGGACAGATTAAAATATGAGAGACACCAGTGTTACTCTATTTTCGAACTTGTCAAGCTTTTTGGATGATTTTCGATGGATTTCACTGGTGATTGGTTGATTCGAGGATCGTTTGGAGTCTTGAGTTGATTGAAAGCTTGTCCGAGTGCGGTTTCGACATCGAGGTAGGTTTGACTAACCTTATTGGGACTAGATTTGAGTTATTGATCATGTTTATGTTATAATTGTAAGATACAAATAAATTTATGAGTAGTGTATTAATGGGATGAGGTATTGATAGAAATGTGATTCTTATTAAGTTGAATTATAAGTACTTATGATGTACTTGTTATTTTGATGTATTGATGATGGATTTATATCGTATGGACGAGCAAAGTTCGGTACTTATGTTATTCTTGTTTCTTGACATAATTATGATGTATCTATATCTTGAGGACGAGTAACGTCTGGTACTTGCATTATATTTTATTCTGGGATAAGATTGTGATATAATTAGGTTGTTGGGGACGAGTGAGGTATGATTTTATTGGTATACTTGATCACTAAAATGGGTATTATTACATTAGATGTTAGGATAAATTGGGACCAGTGACGGCATTTAATTTCTCTTTATGATTTTGTGGGAGTATTGTTTTACCATCCTTATCATGATGTTATTACACTTATGTGCATATTTGAGTTGGTATTATTGATTTGTGTTCATATGATGTTGCAATGTTCCACCCCTTATCTTGACACTCCTTGACCCGAGTAGAAGGCAAAAGTAATATGCTCCACAGTTGTACCAGCCCCTTGACTTGAGTAGGAGGCAAGTGTGACATTCATACTTTATAATCCCTTGATCACGAGTAGGTGGAAAGGTTGAAACAAGTTAACACCCCTTGACCTGAGTATGAGGCAAGGTAATATGGTCCATAGTTGTACCACCCCCTTGACTCGAGTAGGAGGTAAGTGTGAGATTTATACTTTATAATCCCTTGCTCACGAGTACGTAGCAAGGTTTAAAATCATGACACCCCTTGATCACAAGTAGGTGGTAAGGTTGAAACATCGTAACACCCTTTGATCACGAGTAGGTGGCAAGGTTATGAGACACTTTACCCATATTTGATAATATTTCATATACCATGTAAATATTGCTTATGGTGTTATAATATTGGTCAAGTGGGAGATTTTATAAGACTTATTGTATATTTTTATTGTGTACCAACCTTTTGGATGCAGGTGTAGGATTTTTCGTTATTGCATACTTGTTCGATTTCTCTTACCCAGTCGATTAAACCTGCTGGGTACATTTCAGTGTACTCACCCCTACTTTGTTTACTCCCTGCAGATCGAGCACAGGGTTCAGGACAGGGTAGTTGATCATTCCATTTGAGTACTGTTATTACCATAAAAATCTTAGCAGTGAGGATCAAACCTCTAGTCGACGTAGATCTTTGGGTTCCCATTTTATTTCTTTTCTTTCAGACTATGTATCAGACATCATGAAATGGTTTTATATTTTCTTTTGAGACAGTTGTATTTACTCTTTAGTACTATTTTAGATCTTCTTGTACTCATGACTCCAGATTTTGGGGATATATTAAGTTATGTTTTGAAGGTTTCTGCTTTAATTCATTCTTCTTTCATCGTGACCCATTTTGAATCGTGACAAGTTTGGTGTTAAAGCTCTAGGTTCGTTGGGCTTATGAGTCAAGGGCAGGGTGTCTAGTGGAGTCTTGGGGATCAGTGTTTAGACGTCCACAGTTATCTTCGGGAGACTGCAGAACACTTGATAGGAAAAACTTTCATGTCTTGCTTCTGATTCATTAACTCTTTTTTATTCCCCACTTTGAAAGTGTCTAATATACTCTTTCTGCATAGATGCTGATTATGAGATCCCGATGATCAATGGGAGAGTTTGATCTAGATGTTGTGACTCTCTCTCAGGGTAGAGGCAACATTCGTGAGAGGGCCAGGGGCCGAGGACTTGCCAGAGGGATAACTTTACCAAGGGGATAGGCCCGATTGACTTTTCCAGGGCCTGTTGTTGAGCCAGAGGAGCCTACAAATCCTATTCCTCCACCTTCAACTCCAACCTTTTCACCTTCAGGTCATGAGTTGCTTTTGAGATTATTAGCTAGATTGGAGGGAGCTCCTCCCGGCCCAACTACCATTGATGTACCAGTTTCTATAACACCGGTTGGCTCTTTTACAACTCAGTGGACTTGGCATGTGGCCCCCATAGTGTGTTAGACTATGACCACATGTGTGAGAGTGTTGAACATAATCGACAAGGTGTCGAGAAGAGACTCTGACAACATGGCAAGTTTAGTGGACTCCTATCCCAAGGCAGAGAGTTTCAGGGACAACTATCTCAGTAATAGGAGCGCAAAACTTATTATGTTTATGGTGAGGTGGGGCATTTGGCCAAAAGTTATTTGTATCATGCATATCTCGCTCATTTATCTCAGGGATAAGATTCCAGAGCCTGTTATGCTTGTGAAGAGATTGGACATTTTTCCAACCATTGTCCTTGCCGTGAGTTTTCCACTCAGGCTTCCAGATCTTAGAAAACTTTCCATCCCTAGTGCCAACAGTTAGAGACACCTCTTAGGACATGAGGTGAGGTACCAGAGGAGGTCGTGACACAGGGGGATATGGAGCCTATGGAGACCCATAGGCTAGTGGTGACCATATAATTTGCTATGCTATTCCAAATAGAGCTGAGGCAGAGGCTTTTGATAAAGTTATCACATATATGGTTCTAGTACGCCACTATTCAGTTATAGTTTTATTTGATCCACGCTCTACTTATTCTTTTGTGTTGACATATTTTTCTTTGGATATTGATATTATTTGTGAGCTGCTTGCCAAGCCTATTTGTGATTCCACCTTGGTAGGTGAATCATTAGTGGTGAATTGGGTGTACTGGGGGTGTGTTGTAACCTTTATGGGGAGAGATACTATTGACAACTTGATATTGTTAGATATGCTGGATTTTGATATGATATTGGGTATGGATTGCTTATCGCCTTATTATGTTATTCTTGATTGCCATGCAAAGACCGTGACTTTATCTTGTCCAAAGTTACCTCAGTTGGTGTGGACTGAAGCACCTAGATTCTATCCTAAGGGAGTTATTTCTTATATGTATGCGTGTCAATTGATAGATAAGGTTTGCTTGTGTTATTTAACTCATGTACGGGTTGTTTCTCATAAATCCCCATCTTTGGAGACCACCAGGGTTGCTAGAGAGTTTATGGATGTATTTCTGATTGATTTACATGGTGTTCCTCTGGATCATAATATTGACTTTTCTATTGATGTGGAGCAGGGCACCAAGCCCATTTCTATATCCCTCTATCGGATGGCTCCAGCCGAGTTGAAGGAACAATTGGAGGATTTGTTGAAAAAGGGATTTATACATTGAGTGTGTATCATTGGGCTTATCCTATATTATTTGTCAAGAAGAAAAATGGTTCTATGCATATGTGTATTGATTATCGCCAACTTAACAAAGTGACCATCAAGAATAAATATCCCTTGCCTCACATTAATGATCTTTTTGACTAGTTACAGGGTGCCTCTATATTCTCAAAGATTGATTTGAAATCCGGCTATCATCAGTTGAGAGTTCGGGAGTTTGATATCCTGAAGACAACTTTTAGGATCCTTTATGGGGATTATAAGTTCGTGGTTATGTCTTTTGGGTTGATCAATGCCCTAATTGCTTTTATGGAGTTAATGAACCAAGTGTTCAAGCCTTATTTGGATATCTTTGTGATCGTGTTTATAGATGATATCTTGGTTTACTCCAAGAGCGAGGTTGATTATGTTTAGCACTTGAGGACCATACTTTAGAGATTGAGGGATGAGAAATTGTATGCAAAGTTCTCTAAGTGTGAGTTTTGGCTTGAGTCTATTTCTTTTCTTGGCCATGTTGTATCAAAGAGGGTATTATAGTGGATCCGACCAAAGTAGAAATTGTTCGTGAGTGGGTTAGGCCTACTTCAGTGATTGAGATTTGGAGTTTCATTGGTTTGTTGAGGTACCATCAATGTTTTGTTCAGGGATTCTCTTCTATAATAGCGCATCGACTAGATTGAGTCAAAAATATGTGGCATTTCAGTGGTTCGAGGAGTATGATGTAAGCTTTCAAAAGATCAAGGCTTTGTTGAATTTAGCATCGATTCTTGATTTACCCGAGGAGGGAGAACCATTTATGGTCTATTGTGATGCTTCTGGTGTGGGTTTGGGTGGTGTATTGACGCAAAAGGGAAAGTGATAGCCTATGCTTTTAGACAACTGAAGGTGCATGAGAAGAACTACCTTACTCGTGAATTGGAATTGGTTGTGGTTCTGTTTGTGTTAAACTTGTGGTGGCATTATCTCTATAGGGTGCATTGTAAGATCTTTACCGATCATCGGAGTCTTAAATATATCTTTTCTCAGCCTAACTTGAATATGAGACAATGTAGGTAGTTGGATTTTGATCACTCGATAACGCTCAACCCATACCTTGCTTTGAGGTAAAGTGATCATTTAGTAATTAACCTAACCAAGGTTTGGATCGTTCCCACGAGGAATATGGTAGGCTCAAGAATTAATTCAATTTGCAATTTGAGAATGATTAACCTACTAATCTCCCCAGAGAAAGGGGGAGTTTATAAAGTAAAAATTAACTAATACAAAACTAATGCAGATGATGGAAAATCAGTCGAAGAGCCAACTAGGGTGATGTGTTCCCCATGAATCCCTAACTTGGTATAATCGGACAAATGTAACTTTTCCGATGTGTAGGTGTAGGACAGTAAGTTAAGTTCACTTAAACCTGTGATTGAGCGAATGGGTGAATTTCATCATGGGACTTGATCAGTCTCTATGATGTGACGTTACTAACCCTTACTTTTTATCCCAGTACAACCTCCCCTTAAGTTGGTTGATTTGTCAAGAAAAAAACTCTATTGACCGCTATTAATTAACCCCTTTTCTTATTCATTATATCCTTGATCAGGCAAGTAACACTAGGCGAGTTTTAACGTTGACCACCATTTAAAAGCATTTAAAGTGAAGAGGATTAATTAATACGCCCAAACACACCTTTGAAGAATTACATAATATCCGATTTTACCTAATTAGTTCATCATGGTTCCCACAACCCTAGTTGTGGATTTAGCTATGCATACTTTGTGTAATTTCTAAGATCATGAAGAAGAATAACATAAGTAAACACTACAACAAATATATTTGAGAATAAAAATCTAACTCATCAATAGAAATCAAGTCTCGAATCAACAACACCACAAAAAGTACCAAAATATGAAAAACTATGTTAATTCTGCCTCTAATTGCTCGAACCTCGTCAAAATTAACCTAAAAACTATTTATAATAAGTAAAATACAAAGGCAAAAAGAATTAAGAAAATTGTGTCGACAAACTTCACAGGGCCCTTTCATAACTTGTGTCACACTCCACGGTCCATAGATTGGGGTTTCTGGACTCTGGCAGTGATTCAGAGAAGACTTTTACAAGATCATTCCATGAGCCGTGTAAGATTCTATGACTCGAGGGAGGTTTCTTCTGAGACAATATTTGCACCTCTCCAATTTTTGATCCTTAAGGCACGTCCATCACTCTACGACTCATGATACTTTCTACTGTTTGTGCTTCTTTCTCATAGAGTTGGTTGCAAGTATGCACCCTTTACTAGAACAACATACGAAACCCACTCAATAGCTCATGAACTAATCCACAACCCGTAAAGGATTTCGTGAATCACCAAAGACTAGCAACTTCAACATATTTTTCCCAAAACTTTGGCAACACTGTAATCCTGCAAAACAAACACAAAAACACAGCCAAATCTACTAACATCGCCATGAGAACACAAAATATTATAAGTTTTAATTATCAAAAGTGCTGTATTTTGGCAGAACATCAACATCCTCAACTTAAAATTATTGCTTGTCCTCAAGCAACAGACTCAATCTATCTAAGTAGTGTAGAGACACACAGACTCTACCCTTCTGGCATAGACTTCACCAAAATCAAACACAGACACCCACACCTATTTTCAAATGCATTTAAGATAGATATAAATCAAACCACCGCAAATCAAAACATCTAACAGTGAAACTATGATAAGTTACACAATTACAAGTAAGAAACAATCACTGACCTAGCCACATATCAACAATGCAATGCAAGTGCCCTTATAGAAAGAATTCCCTTTTCCACTCATAATAAGATTTTAAAATTCAATGCTTAGGATGATACTAGATCACTCATTCTCATGAGAGATATTCAAATACTGTGACCAATATCATATGCTTGCCCCTATACTCACGACTGCCATTTTTACTAGTTGGACTATGATCACATTAGGACTTTCTACGCTTGTAACGTAGGTTCAGGGGTCTTTGACGTGATACTTTAGGAGTTTAGTGACTAATGGTCTTCTTTGACACTGCATTTTACTTAACCTTTGCCCAACCAACCCATTTTTTCTTCATTCCCTTTTTTCCTCCTATTTTGAACCTTTTTAGGTACCTTTGACTCAATTTTCACACAATGCCCTTACTATTCACAATTTCTCTTTTTTTTGTTTTGTTAACACTGAGTAGACACTTTTTCAAAATGTTCTTACACCCTTTTACCACTTTTCTTCCTTTTTTGGCATTACTAGTCTCCTCCCATCTTTTGTAACTTCTCACTAGCTACCCTCAACTTAGGCTTTTAGCCTGAATTGAGGTGCACAATATCTATCCTCTGAACCAGGACCACTTTAGATAGCCACTCTTAACTTAGGCTTTTGAATTCAGTTGAGGTGCACAATGTTCAAGGAAAGACTAGGGCCAATTTTGGGATTTATCATTATTTAGGGTGAGGTTACTTAGGTTTTTCCAAAGAAAAATATCAATTCTAGGCTCAAACATAAGGATCAAGGGATACATAACCTATTCGGACAATCATTTCAGGCTGAGTGGACTATTAAGAACAATGACCTAAGATCCTCTCCTAACCAACTAATCTACTATCTAGTCAGAGTAACGGGGCAAGTTCTGAATTAAAACACAAAAATGAATCAACAATTAAGCTCACTCACTCGTGGCACTGCTTACATGTCAACACATACTTATAAAATCATGCTTTTAATTATAATTATGCCTAACCTATTAGAACAAGCACTGTCAAACAACTAACCATGCATGGTTGCTATCAAGATTAACTATACAAAAAAATTAGGTGGGTATTATTTTTCAACAAAACATGTTGTGCCATAGATATAAGCATTGTATGCTACTAATACAACCTAAACATCCTAAACATGTCAGTTCAATAGAAAGTAATATTCGCTGGAAAAACGAACACATATAAGAAAACCATTAGAATTAAAAAATTGGATAGTTATAGGCCAAGGCTGCTCAGATTTCACTAAGGCCTATAACTATCCATACCCCGTTGAAAAATTTATGCACTGTACCCAATGCACATAAGACATTATATAAAGAACTTGGTCAAAATAGAACATGCCTGAGTGCCTAAGAGCCTTTCTCTTCTTGGTTGTCTCTCAAGCAGCGCCTGATTTATTGTCGCATCAGAACTTGGTCCACTTGATTACTGAGACTTCTTCAACTTTCCATTCTTCTGCTGTCATAATCTCCTTATTGTTGCCAAAATACGTCTTCACTCTCTGTCCATTCACTTTAAAAGTTGACCCATCCCATTTTTCTAATTCATTGTCAGCTATTGGGTGTATCACACCTACGTCCAACCATTTGATAATTTCCTTGTGCATGACCTATTACATGGGTCGATTTAGGCACCTTTGGTGTTCAATGCTCGACTTGTAGACTTTGACCAGTGAATCTTATGAATGCATACCCCAGGTGGAATACCAATGATGTCTACTATTATCCAACCCATAACCCTTTTGAACTGCTATAGCACTGCGACTAATGCACTCTCTTTCTTGGTTATTAAATTTGCTGCCACTATGATTGACAATGTGTTGTCAGTGTCTAGGAACACATATTTCAAATGGGGTGGAAGGACTTTTAGTTCAAACACCAATGGCTCTTATATGGAGGGTTATATAGGTAGTGACGTCTGATTTTTTAAGTCTAGCTCTAGCTTAGCTTGTCGCCAAGGGAGATGGGCCGCTCCTAGAGCCTTCACTGTCTTATCATAGTCAGGGATGCCATTTCTTTCAAAGTTCATCATTACTGCCTCCAGAGTATCAACATCCAACCTTTCTTCTATTAGAGCTTCTGGTTCCTACTAATCCTCAGATTGGCTTAGGTCATCCTGAACTAATATTGAAACCAAGTAGATATTGATATAAACAAAAACAACAAAAATGTAACCTAAAAGAGAAAAGGGCTAATCCTTCAATATTACTTGAATTAAACAAGTCTAGTCGTATTACCTAGCAACGACTCCACTAATTGATTGCTCGATAATGCTCAAACCATACCTCGCTTTGAGGTAAAGCGGTTATCAAGTAATTAACCTAACCAAGATT
The DNA here is from genome assembly GCA_038996855.1 of Solanum aculeatissimum. Classification (NCBI taxonomy): domain Eukaryota; kingdom Viridiplantae; phylum Streptophyta; class Magnoliopsida; order Solanales; family Solanaceae; genus Solanum; species Solanum aculeatissimum. Next base: position 35,075 of record JBCEWC010000269.1, on the reverse strand, counting down.
AGGTCATTCCCACAAGGAATATGGTAGGCTCAAGAATTAATTCAATTTGCAATTTGGGAATGATCAACCTACTTATCTCTTTAGAGAAAGGGTTTTTTATAAAGTAAAAATTAACTAATACTAAAATAATGCAGATGATGAAAAATCAGTTGAAGAGATACCTAGGGTGATGTGTTCCCCATGAATCCCTAACTTGGTATAATCGAACAAATGTAACCTTTTTCAGTGTGTAGGTGTAGTATAGTAAGTTAAGTTAACCTAAACCTATGATTAAGAGAATGGGTGAATTTCATAATGGGACTTGATCAGTCTCCATGATGTCACGTTACTAATCCTTACTTTTTATCCTAGTACAACCTCACCTTAAGTTGGTTGATTAGTCGAGAAAACAATCTCTATCGACCACTGGTAATCAACCCCTTTTCCTATTCATTACTTGCTTGATCAAGCAAGTAACACTAGGCGAGTTATAATGTTGGCCACCGTTAAATAGTGTTTAAAGTAAAGAAGATTAATTAATACGTCCTAACACATCTTTGAAGAATTACACAATATCCAATTTTACCTAATTAGTTCATCATGGTTTCCATAACCCTAGTTGTGGATTTAGCTGTGCATACTCTGTGTAATTGCAGAAATCATAAAGAAGAACAACATAATTAGACACTTACACAAATACATTTGAGAATAAAAATCCAACTCTTTAATAGAAATCAAGTCTCGAATTAAGAACATATCAAAAAGTACCAAAATATGAAGAACTATGTTAATTCTTTCTCTAATTTCTCGAACTTCGTCAAAAATAACCTAAAAACCTATTTATAATAAATAAAATACAAAGATAAAATGAATTAGGAAAACTGTGTCGACAAGTTTCACAGGACCCTTTCATGACTCGTGTCACACTTCACGGCTCGTAGATCGGGGTTTTGTGGAATCTAGAAGTTATCCAAAGAAGACTTCTATTAGACCATTCCATGAGTCGTGTAATATTCCACAACTCGTGAGAGGTTTTGTCTGAGATAATTTTGACACCTTTCTAATTTCTGATCCTCAAGGCACAACTATCACTTTACGACTCGTGATACCTTTTACGACTCGTGCTTCTTTCTTTTAGAGTTGGTTGAAAATTTGTACCCTTCACTATAACAACATATGAAACCCACTCTATGACTCATAAACTACTCCACGACCCATAGAGGGTTTTGTGAATTCCCAAACACGAGCAACTTAAATATATTTTTCCCAAAACTTTGGCAAAACTGTAAGCCTGCAAAACAAGTACAAAAACACAATCAAATCTACTAACATGGCTATGAGAAAATACAAAATTCTAAGTTTTAAGCATAAAATATATTTTGGTAGCACATCAGAGTTCCTTAATGATTATGACATCTCCATCTTATATCATCTTGGAAAGACCAATGTTTTGGTTGATGTTTTGAGACAAAATGCTACTAATATGGGAAGTTTTTGATTCTTGAGGACTGAGGATATACCCCTAGCCTTAGAGGTTCAGTCGCTTGCTAGACAGATAGTCCAATTAAATATTTTGCCTCCCCATAGTATTTTGGCTTTTATTGAGGCTAGATCTTCTTTGTTTGCTCAGATATGTGCTCATCATTTTAAGGACCCTAGGTTATGCTTAATTCATGACAAATTGTTGAGGGGTGAAGCCAAGACAACTATTATTGATACTGTGAGTGTTGTGAGGATAAATAGTAGAGTTTGTGTACCCAAAGTAGGAGATTGGGTGAGACTGATTCTTGATGAGGCCTATTGTACCAGATATTCCATCTACCTAGACATAGCTATGATGTACCATGACCTAAAACAACATTACTGGTGGTTTGGGATGGGAAAGGACGTGGCTGAATTTGTGGCAAAGTGTTTGAGTTATCATCAAGTCAAGTATGAACACCAAAATCCTAGTAGATCGATGCAAAAGATTCCCATTCCCGAGAGGAAGTAGGAAAGAGTGACTATAGATTTTGTTATAGGTTTGCTCATGGTTTTGGGCAAGTTTGATTTAGTTTGGGTAGTATTTGATTATTTGACAAAGTCAGCTCACTTCTTACCAGTGAAGACTAGCTACAATGCAGAGTAGTTGGTTAGGTTATATATGGGAGATAGTCATAATTCATGGTGTGCCAGTGTCTATAGTATTCGATATAGGATCTGTGTTCACTTCTCACTTTTGGCAGGCTCTAGAACATAGTTTAGATACTAGAGTTTATGTAAGTTTAGCTTTCCAAACCCAGACAAATGGTCAGTCTGAGCACACCATTCTGGTGTTGAAGGATATGTTTCGGGCTTGTGTGATTGATTTTTAGGCCAGATGGGACCAACACCCATCATTGATAGAGTTTACATGCATTGTATAACCATAGGTATAGATCACTCATTGGATAGTTTTACTCAGGTTATGTTGATGTGTTGAGTGTGGATTTACTCAGGGGTGCCATGGATCGAGTTCATTTGATTCAGGGTAGGCTTTAACAACTCAGAGCCGCCATTAGAGCTATGCTGACATGAGGATGAGACCTTTGGAGTTCTTTGTTAGTGATAGAGTTTGGCTAAAGATTTCACCCATGAAGGGTGTGATGAGATTGGAGAAAAAGAGTAAGTTCAGTCCCAAATTTATTCATCCATTTGAGATTTTGAGGAGAGTTGGTGAGGTTGTTGTGAGTTGGCATTACCAACAAGATTATCATCTGTTCACCCTATTTTTCATGTTTCTATGCTTCACCGATATATTCTAGATGAGCCCAATGTGATTTCTTATGACTCAATTGAGTTGGGTTCAAATTTGACCTTTATTGAGGAGCCTATAACTATAATAGACAGACAGGTACGGAGATTGAGATTCAAAGATATGCCTTTTGTGAAGGTTCAATGGTGGTATCGTTATGTTGAAGAGGCTACTTGAGAGTTGGAGTCACATTTGCGAGCTAGATATCCTAGCCTTTTTGAGCCTCCAGGTACTCCTTTTTTCTTTGTGTTCAAGGACAAATATTATTTTTAGTGGTGAATGATTAATGACCTTCTTGGTCATTTTTGGCCTCATCTATGAAAATTACTTTTTTAACCTTTTGTAAGTTTCCTTAGACCTATTTTGAGCTATTCAAATGATTGAAACTGAAATTTGGAGATTTAAAATGGAAAATATGACTTTTGACACTTTTTGGAGGCTTAAGTTATAGTAAAGGTGAGTTTTCGTACCATTCTAATTTTCTAGTGTCAGATCAGGGATCAATCAATTTCATTAGCTATAAAATATTTAAACTGAACTACAATAAGTTGCAGAACTTAATTTGGAGTTAAAATGAGATTTTTAGGCCTAAAGTTGTGATTTTAGTTGTTTTTGGGACCAAAGTTTGAAGTTGGTCAACATTCAAACTTTGGAAGCTCAGATAAGAATTTCAACAGTTCCAGTAGTTTTGAATGGTGAAACTAATGCTATAAATAGTCTCAGACTAATTTTTAGAGTTGTCGAGGGCAGTTTTGATATTTTGAGTTTTAAACTAGTTTTATCGAGTCAGATTAGTAAATGTAGCGAGGAGGCCTTGAAATCAATTTCTGATGATTCTGTTGAGTCTGGATCATTGTTTCTAGTATGGATACATATATAGTTTGTGTAATTCTTAGTTTGAATGAGTGTTGGAGGTCCATTCTAAGTAGGGAATTTGGACTTGGTATTGCTAGTTTTTGCTATTATCTGGTGTAGGCACATCTCTTCTCCGCATTCGCAGAGAAGCCTCTGCGATCGTGGACGTCTTTATATTGCTAGGCTCCGCATTCACGGAGAAAGTCTCGCATTGATGGAGAGTTCATTCCTATGAATGACCCCCTCCCTTTTGTTCTCCACGTTCGTGGATTGGTCTCCGCGATCGCGGAGGTCTTTGAGCCCTTCCCTTTTCCTCAGAATTTGTGGGACCCCACCCGCGATCTCGAAGAGCCTTTTATACCTAGATAGATTAAAACCTAAGAGACACCATTTTTACTCTATTTTCAATCTTTTCAAGCTTTTTGGGTGATTTTGGAAGAGGAATTTTGAAGGATTTAACTGGTGATTGGTCGATGCGAGGATCTTTTGGAGGCTTGATTTGATTGAAAGCTTGTTTGAGTATGATTTAAACATCGAGGTAGGTTTTTCTAACCTTATTGGGATTGGATTTGAGTTATTGATCATGTCTATGTTGTAATTGTGAGATACAAAAAGATTTATGAGTAGTTGTATTGATGGTATGAAGTATTGATAGAAATTTGATTTTGGTAAAGCCGAATTATAAGTACTTACGATATACTTGTTTGTTGGATATATTGATAATGGATTAATATCATATGGATGAGCAAATTCCGATACTTATGTTATTCTTGTTTCCTGATATAATTATACTGTATATATATCTTGAGGGCGAGTAAGGTCCGGTACTTATATTATATTGGTTTCCGAGATAAGATTCTGATATAATTAGGTTGTTAGGGACGAGTGAGGTTTGATGTTATTGGTATACTTGATCATTGAAATGAGTATTATTATATGAGATATTAGTATAAATTGGGATCCGGTGGAGGTATTTAATTTTTCTCTTTATGATTATGTGGGTATTATTTTACCATCCTCATCACGATATTATTACACTTATGTGCGTATTTGAATGGTATTATTGATTTGTGTTCATATCATGTTGCAATGTGCGACCCCCATCTTAGCACCCCTTGACCCGAGTAGGAGGCAAGGGTAATATGCTCCATAGTTGTACCACCCCTTGACCCGAGTAGAAGGGAAGGGTGAGATTCATACTTTATAATCCCTTAATCACGAGTAGGTGGCAAGGTTGAAACAACTTAAAACCCCTTGATCCGAGTAGGAGGCAAGGGTAATATGCTCCACAGTTGTATCACCCCCTTGACCCGAGTAGTAGGCAAGGGTGAGATTCATACTTTATAATCCCTTGATCACGAGTAGGTGGCAAGGTTATAAATCATAACACCCCTTGATCACGAGTAGGTGGCAATGTTGAAACATCATAACACCCCATGATTACGAGTAGGTGGCAAGATTACGAGACACTTGACCCATATTTGATGAAATTTCATATACCATGTAGATATTTCTGATGGTGTTATTATATTGTCAAGTTGGAGATTTTATAGGACTTATTCTATATTTTTATTATGTACTAACATTTTTGATGCAGGTGTAATTTTCTTCATATTATATACTTGTTCGATTTATCTTACCAAGTTGGTTAAACCTAGTGGGTACATTTCGGTGTAGTCATCCCTACTTTATTTTCTCCTTGGAGATCGAGCACAAAGTTCAAGATAAGGTAGTTGATCATTCCATTTGAGTATTTTATTACCATACAGATCTTGGCAGTAAGGCTCAAACTTGGAGTTGTCGTAGATCTTTGGGTTCCCTTTTTATTTCTTTTCTCTCAGGCTATGTATTAGATATCATGAAATGGTTTTGTATTTTGTTTTGAGATGTGTTTACTCTTCAGTACTTGTTTAGATGCTCTTGTACTCATAATTTCAGGTTTTAGGGATATTTAAGGTTATGTTTTGATGGTTTCCGCTTTAATTCATTCTTCTTTAGTCGTGACCCATTTTTGGTTGTGACAATATTACAGTGGAATATAAATGGAATTAGTTATAACTGCCACACTCTTAACATTTACACTTCTATACAACATTTACCAATCTACTTTAAACGATATTTTGAACATGACTTTGGGCAACAAAATCAACTAAAATATCTCGACACTACTTTTTCGTGCTTCAATTTCTTAGATGTGAAAAAAAAACTTAATTACAATACAAGTTACTTCAAACTAATAAATTGGTGGAATGCTAACACCAAAAAGATAGGATATTGACAAAAAAATATTACTGTTCTAAATACCTCATCAAAGCCTAGAGTAATAACATTCTCTTTGACACCAGCTATATCATCGGCACAACCCAAAATTTGGGTGTAATGACACTCACCTGACCCACCAAGGTGAGTCAGCTCAAAACCCAACAACTTAACAATATAATAAAAGCAGAAGATAATAGTCTAATAATATAGATAAGTGAAAGAAAATTCAACTGCAACCATCCCAAGGACTGGTGTCACATGTACAAGCCTCTAAATGTAGAATATTGAAAGAAATACAAGTCTTAATTGTCTAGTCCTCAAATAGAACGAAACATAGAATGAAATCCTCAAGGGCTGCTGAAGCCATAGGCAGCTAGCTACCTTACAAGTGATCAAAAAGCTCGATCCAAAAGAGAGAGAGGTCTAGCAGGATAGACCGGGCTCACAACCTAAGAAAATATAGCTAGGGGTGAACACTAAACAACTAGGCACTCAAATAAATGGATCTATCTAAAGTAAATAAATGAAGAACACAAGTAACTTCTTAAATCCCAACCAAAAATCGTGAACTACAAACCTGCACTCAGAAACACAAGTACCTCCTTAAATTCCAACCAAAAACCGCTAAACTACAAACCTACAGTTAGAAAAGTCCCAACATAATATAATATATAGATCTTAACAATATAAGCATCGTCAACACCTGACACAATATCTTAATACACATGTATATAGGTAGATCTAATACTTACTCACAATCAAGGATAAGATAAGCACACCACATACGACAATATCAACCAAGGATGATATGCAGAACATGCAATGCAGTGTAAAATATCCATGATGCATGTTTGTCCTAGTGTACACATCCGCTGATCAGATATGGTTATCTGCCTTAGTTAAAACCCATGGAGGACATATCTATCTATATATCTATGAACACTGTTGATAAAGACCTCGACTAATGCTCACCCACCCGGAAGAGACCTCAGGCCATTTAGAAAAGATCTCAAAATAAACTCAACCACCCAGAAGAGACCTCAGACCCAATCAGTAGAGACCTCAGCCACCAATCCACATGTTTCCTTACTCACATCTCAGTCGTAGCCATCACAAGTAGCAATACACAAATAAGAATGAATGCGAGATACAAGATCACACTTATAATATAGTATCAACAACATAATGATCTCAATATCTCAAAGCCATCAATTTCTCAATCTCATCGGTGTCATAATATATCATATACTCGTGTTTCAATATCATCAATACATCAATTTTATCAATATCAGTGTCTCGATGTAATCTGGATCTTAATATATCATATATCAATACCAAAACTAGCCGAAACTATTTTCCTTCAACTTTTCATCATAAATGGGATATCATGCTCATAGGTAGCATCATATCACAAATAATTAATACACAAATTTATGATCAAACCTACAATGATAAAATTCTTCCCCCAAATACTAAATTTAATACATATAAGAGCATAACAATTTCAATCATATTTAACAAGAGGTTAGAAGTCCACTTGTCTTACTTAAAGTATTGAATTAAGATGAATCCAATGCCTTCCCCCTTTTTCAGTACTCCGACTAACCACAATCTATTAACATATGGTATCACAATCACATAACGAGTCTAATGAAACTAAAATTGACTAATTTGGAGAAAAGGGTAAAATAGTCAATAATCCCATGTTAGAAATCATTGTAGGAATATAAAAATTAATATATGAAAATGTTCTCCTCATAATAAGAAACTTGATGGTGAAAATAATTTTCAAAATGGAGTTAATATGGGGGAGAAATCAATGATTAAAGTTTAGGAAACTCAATTTCAAAAAATCCCAAATTCCACCATTAAAATAAAATAATTAGGAGTTAAAATCATGAATTAATTAATGTAAATCAATGAAATAGGTTAGAAAATAGTTGTCCAATCAATTTGTCTTCAAAACCTTGAAAAGTTCCTCTTAGAACGAGCTTGGAAATGTCAAAATGGTGGAAAAGGCTTAAATACCGTCTTTTCAAACAAGTCACTGGTTAGGCATCTTTAATGATCCACGAATGTGGATCCATAACCGCAAACACAAAGGCCCAAGTGGCTTAACACTCCACAAACGCGGAAGCCAAGCAGTCACAACTCTGCGAATATAGAGGTATAGATACGCTGCTCTCCATGAACGCGGAGAAGATGGCGCGATCGTGTAGGCTAGGGGAGATGCACCAAAAAAGAAACACAAACCAACAAAACCAGCTCTAATAAAACCCAAACCGGACACTCGAGAAATTGTTTGGAACCCCGTGAACCCAAACCAAAAATATAACCCTATAAAAAATGATGATCCAGACTCAATAGAATTGTCAGTATTTGAATCCAGGACCTCCGTGGCCTTGAACCCAAGAAAGATCATTAAAACTAGCTTTGGACTCAAAAACTCAAAATACTCATAAAAGCTCTAAAAATTGCAAAGAAACCATTTCTAGTGTTAGTTTCATCACTTGGAACCGTTGAAACTGATACAAATTTGATACAAGCTCCCAAACCTCGAATATTGATCAAAGTCAAACTTATGATCCAAAATGAACTAAAAATGCAGCTTTGGGCCTAATATCTCCATTTTAACTCTACATTCAGTTCTGCAAGTTCCCATAGACCAGATTCAGCATTCTAGGACTAATAAAATTGACAAAATCAAATTGTGACACTCAAAATGACCTCAAAACTAAAAATTTCTAACTTTAAGCCTTTGAAAACTCTTTCTTTTGGAAAACTCCAACTTTTTACAAGATTTTCAAAGTCCAACTTTTAAATTTGACCAAATATGACCCAAGACAACTTTTGGGAAGGGAAAAATAGTATTTAAGTCTAAAATATCAAAAATGACCTTCGAGGCTCTTACATCATCCATTACTAAAAATAATGTTCATCCTCAAACATGAGACAAGGAACATACCTAAAGGCTCAAACAACTGTGGGTATTGGGCCTACATATCTAACTCTATCTCCCATGTAGCCTCGCTTAGCCCTAATTGACCTTCACTGAAGCAATCTCCTTTGTCCTCAACCTTCTCACCTGCCTATAAAAAAAAGCCATTGTTACTCCTCATAAGTTAAATCGGTGCTCAACTCAACTGCATCCATAGAAATCATATGAGACTCATAAAAAATGTAATGCCGCAACATCAAAACATAAAAGATAGGATGGACCAAAGACAAGTTAGGTGGCAAAGAAACTCTATAAGCCATCTCCCCAACTCTATAGAGAATCTCAAAAGGTCCAATAAACCTCAGACTTAGCTTTCCCTCCTTCCCAAATCTCATAACTCCCTTCAAAGGTGAGACTTTCAACTAAACCATATCACCCAATACGAACACCAAGGGTTGAACTCGTCTATCAACATAGCTCTTTTGGTGACTCTACGCTATCATCAATCTACTCTGAATCAATTTTACGCATTCAAGATCATCTTTCAACATGTCAAAACCCATACTCACCACTTCTACTGTATCAAACCAACCTTTGGGCGATCTGCATCTCCAGCCATACAAGGCCTTAAAAGGAGCCATCTAAATTATAGAATGATAATTATTATTGTATGCAAACTTTGCTAAGGCGAAATACTGATCCCATCTAGCTCCAAAATTAATAACACAGGCTCGAAGCATATCCTCTAGTACCTGAATGGTCCCCTCGGACTGGCCAATAATCTGGGGGTGAAAGGTTGTACTGAAATCCAAATGGGTACCCAAACCATTATGCAAGGCCCTCTAAAAATATGAAGTAAACATAGAACCTCAATCTAATAGAATGGATACTGGAACTTCATGAAGCCTTAAAATTTGACTGATATAAAGCTGAGCCAGTCTCTCTATAGTATACTTTGCCTTAATTAGAATGAAGTACGCAAACTTGGTCAATTAATCCACCACTACCCAAATATAGTCAAAACTACCCACAGTAGGAGGTAGGCCAACCACAAAATCCATGGCAATACACTCTCACTTCTACTCGGGGATGGGCATCCGCTGAAGCTCTCCACCTAGTCTCAAGTGCTCACTCTTGACCTTCTGACATATTAAACACCTATATAAAAACTCTGCAACATCTGTCTTCATACTGACCCACCAATAATGTTGACTCAGATCATGGTACATCTTTGCTGCTCCTGGATAAATAATGTAGCTAGCACAATGTGCCTCCTCAAGTATTAATCTGATTAAATCTCCTACCATGGGCACACATATATGACCCCCAATCCTCAAAACACCATCAAAATCGAGCATTGCTTTCCTAGCTTCACCTCTAGTCACCTTATCCCGAATGACACATAACTTCTCATCCTTAAAGTGCCTCTCGTGGATTTGATCCATCAAAGATGAGCGGCCCTCAATGGAAGCAAGCACTCCACCCTCATCTGAAATCTACAACCTCACTAACCCATTAGTCAACTTCTGAACATCCCTAGCCAATAATTGCTCCTCAACCCGAATAAAGGCTAAATATCCCATACTAGTAGCTCACCTAATGAATGCATCAACCACTACATTGTCCTTCCTGGGATATCAGAGAATAGTCAAGTCATAATCTTTTAAAAGTTTAATCCACCTTATTTGTCTCAGATTTATATTCCATTAACAAAAGATATACTGAAGACTGCGATGGTCATTAAAGATCTCACAATAAACCCCATAAAGGTAATGACACCATAACTTTAACACATACACAATCGTAACTAACTCCAAATCACGAGTAGGGTAGTTCTTCTCATGGACCTTTAACTACCTAGAAGCTTAAGCAATAACCTTTCCTTTTTGCATCAACACACTACCTAACCCCACTCCTGAAACATCACAATAAATAGTGTAATCAAGAACCTCCTCTAGCAATGTTAGAATGAGAGGTGAGGTCAATAATAACTTGAGCTTTTGGAAGCTCTCTTCACACTCTTCGGACCAATAAAATGCCATATTCTTTTGAGTAAGTCTAGTTAGTGGAGCTGTAACAGTGGACAAACCTTGAATGAGAGGATGATAATAACTAGCCAAACCCACAAAACTATGAATTTCTGTAGCTAAGGTAGGCCTAGTCCCACCCCGAATGGCCTCAGCCTTTGGTGGATCAACTTGAATACACTCTTTGGATACCACGTGCCCTAGGAATGCTATTGAACTAAACCAGAACTCGCATTTGGAGAATTTTGCATACAATTTCTCCTCCCTAAGTCTTTAGAGAACAATCCTCAAATGTCTCATGTGGTCCTCCTCGGTCTTGGAATAGATCAATATATCATCAATGAACATCATCATGAACATATCCAGATACGACTGAAAGACCCTATTTATCAACTTTATAAATGTTGCAAATGCATTAGCCAAACCAATGGACAAACACAAGGAACTCATAATGGCTATACCTGGTCCGAAATATTGTATACAAAATATCTGATGGCTGAATACGAACCTGATGATACTCAGACCTCAAGGCAATCTTAGAAAATAATGCAACTCCCTAAAGCTAGTAAAACAAATCATCAATGCGATGAAGAGGATACTTGTTTTTGATAGTCACTTTGTTCAACTGTCTATAATCAATACACATCCTCAAAGATACATTCTTCTTCTTCACAAAAAAAACAGGGGCACCCCAAGGTGAAACACTGGGGAAAATAATGCCCTTACTCAACAGATCCTGAAGATGCTCCTTTAGATCCTTCGACTCGGTCAGACCCATCTGATAGAGAGTGATAGAAATGTGCTTGGTGCCTCGCTCAAAGTCAATAGAAAAATCAATGTCCCAATCAGGAGGGACTTTTGGCAAATTGATAGAAAACATATCTGAAAACTCATAAACCATCAAGATAGACTCCATAGAAAGGGACTCAGCAGCAGTATCACGAATAAAGGCTAATTAAGCCAAACACCCTTGATGAATCAACTTTTCGGCCAGAATATAAAATATAACTTTTATAGGGTATGAACCCTTCGAATAAGTCCCCTCAATCCTCGGTCTACCTGGTATGGCTAAGGTAACGGTCTTGGCATAACAATCAAGAATAATACGATAAGAAGATAGCCAATTTATATCCAGAATAACATAAAAATCTACTATATCCAGTATTATCATATTTACCCAAGTCTCATAGCCCACCAAAGTAACAAGACAGGATCGGTACACTTGATCCACTATTAAGGGCTCTCCTACTGGGGTCGAAACATGAACAGGCATATACATGGTATCATAAGGCAACTCAAACCCCGAGGAGAAATAAGTAGACACATAAGATTAAGTATAGCCAGGATAAAATAACATAAATACAGTGCGATAGCAAATTGAAATAATACCTCTGATCACAACATTGGAGGTCTCAGCCTTGAGTCACCTGGAAAGGAATAGCAATGAGAACCTTGACTTCCACTTGCATAAACTGACTCCTTACCACCTGATTGAGTGGAAATATCACCTGCTCCCCTACCACCAATACTTCCTACTCTATTAACTTGACCTCTACCCTAACCCTTAGTTATGGAGCTAAATCTCTGGCTTGTTATGCCCGATCTCTAACTGGTGTTGTAAAATTTACTTTATAGGGCCCAGAATGAGTCTGCTTTGGACACTGTCAAATCAAATGATTGAGAGACTCACACGAAAATCAAGCGTTGGGGGTGGAAAACTACTGATAATAAGAAGGGGGAATGATGTAACCTCCCCGACCTATAAGCCTCTGCTGAGAACAAAATGAACTCTGTTATGAACTATAAGAATCTTAGAGCCCTTGTCCCTAATATGAAGCTGGAAAGTTTGTATGAACCCTAAGATGCTAAAATGAACTACCTTCTCTGATGATACCTATGTCCCCCTGATGAGGCACCTAAGTACTGCCCCGATGTACAGACCCTTTGGGGTCCTCAAACTCCTCTCGCTACATCAACTCTGTCTTCTTATAGCACTAACCACTGATCGGAAGGAAGCTCTATCTCTAGATATTCAGAATATAAACTGCCTGATAGAGTAAACCAACCCTCTCACAAACTGACGAACCTTCTCTCCCTCTGTTGGAAGTATAATTGTAGTATGATGGGCCAACTAGCAAAAAGGAACCTCATACTCTGAAACTATTATGATGACTTGCCTCAAGCTCTCAATTCTCAACTGACTCTCCTTTACGACACTCTTAAGGAATAATTTGATAATAAAAAGCATCAGAGAACGTCTCCTAAGTCATCAGAGGAGAACATAATGGAAGGGGTCCTATAAAAGTCCTCTACTACTCCCTGGCTGGTCCACGGAGCTAGAGAGTAACATACCTCACACCATGTGTATCTGCTAGTCCCACGATCTTTAGCAATTCCTTGCAAGTGGTCAGAAACTCGCATCCTCTGTCTTTCTACCTTGAAACTAAGGTGGGGCCATTTTTGGAATCTCTTATACCTCTGCTGCTCATGATAAATCAAGGCAATTACAGGTGGGATCTCAACAACTAGAGCTGCTTGTGGCTACTCCACCTGAACCTGGGTCTTGGGGGCCTACTGCTGATCTTGAGGCTGAACCTTAACTATAGTCTGTGAAGAACGAGGTGTATCAGCTGGGCTCATAGGCTTCCCCAAATCCTCCAACACACCAAAAACCCTCAGTAGTGTATCCTAAAGTAGTGGCGCTACAACAAACACATGTGGAACTTGCTTTTGTCTAGGTTAAAAAGCTGATTTGGGGGAGATACCCTAATCATAATCCTTTGCCGGTGTAACTCCTCGATGTCGACCTCTATCTCCTCCTCTGGAATGGCCCCTACCCCTAGCTGGGGCCTCAATAGCAACATCAGGGGAGACCTCTCCTTATCCCGAAGCAGTGGTAGTTCTGGTGCTCACCATCTGTCAAAGGACATATGAACACTCATTATTTAAATAAAATCTATGCACAAGTGAATCAAAATGAAACAAAAGAGAATTTCCTAACGTCTTCACATTGATCCTCAAAACTCTACCAGACTGGTACACATATGAGGCCTATAACCTGGGGCTATGATGCCAAATTATCACGACCCAAAATCCGAGTGTGATAACACTCATCTAACTCACCAAGATGAGTTAGCCCAAAACCTAACAACTTAACAAATATAATAAAAGTGAAAGATAACAGTCTAATAATATAGATAAGTGAAAGGAAAGACAACTTCAACCATCCCAAGGACTAGTGTCACATGTATAAGTCTCTAAATGTAGAATACTCAAAGAAATACAAGAATCAAATGTCTAGTCCACAAATAAAATGAAACATAGAATAAAATCCTCAAGGTCTGCTGAAGACATAAGCAAGTACCTCATAAGTGGTCCAGAAACTCGATCAAAGAGAGAGAGAGTTCTAGCAGGATGGATGGGCTCACAATCTACAAAACGTGTAGAAAGGGGTGAGTACCAAACAAGTAGGCACTTAAGAAAATGGATCTAACCTAGCGTACAACAATGAAGAAAAAAGTAATTCCTTAAATTCTAACCACAAATCGCCGAACTACAAATCTACACTCAGAAAATTACCAACACAATATAATATATAGATCTCAACAATATAAGCATCATCAACACCCATCAAGATGTCTCAATACATGTATTCGGGTAGATCTAACACTTACTCACAACCAAGGATAAGATAAGGAAACCACATACGACAGTATCAACCAAGGATGATATGAGATATAGTCAATGACATTATATGTAGATCATGCAATGCAATATCAAATATCCGTGATGCATGTCTTCCCTAGTGTATATATCCGCTGATCAAATATGGATATCAACCTCAGTCAGAACCCATGGGGGACATATATGTCCGTGTATTCTTGAACCCTATCGGCAAAGACCTCGGCTAATGCTCACCCACCCAGAAGAGACCTCAAGACATATGTAAGAGACCCCAGACTAGACTCAACCACCCGAAAGAGACCTCGAGCCATGCATAAAAGACCTCGAACCATCAAAAAGAGACCACAGACTCGGCTGGTAGAGACCTCGACCACCAATGTATAATTTTCCTTACTCACCTCTCGACCATAGCCATCACAAGTATCAATGCATAAATAAGAATGAATGCAAGATGCAAGATCACACTTATAACATAATATCAACAATGTGATGATCTCAAAATCTCAATCACATCAGTGTCTCAATATATCATATATCCATGTTTCAATATCATCAATACCTCAATATCAGTGTCTTGATGTAATCCACATCTCAATATATCATATATCAATACCAAAACTAGCTAGAACTATTCCCCTTCGACGTTTCATCACAAATGGGATATCAAGCTCCGAGGTAAAATCATATCATAAGTAATTAATACACAAAGTCATGATAAAATCTACAATGATACAATTCTTCCCCCAAATACTCAATTCCATACATATAAGAGTATACAAGGTTCAATCATACTTAACAAGAGGTTAAAGTCCACTTGCCTTAATTAAAGTCTCAAATCAAGATGAATCTAGCGCCTTCCCCCTTCTTTGGTACTCCAAATCACCACGATCTATTCACATATAGTATCACAATCACATATCAAGTCTAATGAAACTAAAATTATTTAATTTAGAGAAAAAGAGTAAAATGGTCAATAATCCCATGTCAAAAAGCATTGTCGGAATCTAGAAATTAATATATGAAAATGTTCTCCTTGTAATAAGGAAATCGATGGTGAAAAGGATTTTGAAAACAAAGTTAAGATGGGGGAAATCAATTATTAAAGTTTAGGAAACTCAATTTCAAAAAATCCCTAAATTCACCATCAAAACCCAAAATTAGGAGTTGAAATCATGAATTAATTAATGTAAATCAATGAAATAGGTTAGAAAATAGTTACCCAATCAGTTTGCTTTCAAAATCTTGAAAATACCCTCTTAGAATGAGTTTGGAAATGAAAAAAATGATGGAAAAGGCTTAAATTCTATCTTTTAAAATAATTCACTGTTCAAGCATCTTTAATGATCCACGAACATGGATCCTTAACCACGAACATCGAGGCCCAATTGGCTTAACACTCCGTGAACGCAGAGGCCAAACAGTCACAGCTCTGCGAACGCGAAGGTTTAGACACACTGCCTTCCAGGAACACAGAGAAGGTGGTGTGATCGCTAAGGGAGATGCACCAGAAAAACAACATAATCTAGCAAAACCAACTCAAATAAAATTGGAAACGAACCCTCAGGAATTTGTTTGGAACTCTGTGATAATAAACCAAACATGTAACCTTACCATAAACGATGATCTGGACTCAATGAAATCTTTATAATTCTTATCTGAGACCTCCATGGCCCCGAACCCGATAAAGA
Source organism: Solanum aculeatissimum (assembly GCA_038996855.1). Taxonomy (NCBI): domain Eukaryota; kingdom Viridiplantae; phylum Streptophyta; class Magnoliopsida; order Solanales; family Solanaceae; genus Solanum; species Solanum aculeatissimum. Next base: position 18,869 of record JBCEWC010000269.1, on the reverse strand, counting down.
TCATTAAAACTAATTTCAGATTCAAAAACTCAAAATATTCTCAGAATCTCTAAAAATTGCAATGAAATCATTTCTAGCATTAGTTTCACCCCTAGAACCACTACAACTACCAAATTTTGATACAAGCTCCCGAGCCCTAAATTTTGACCAAAGTCAAACTTGTGATCCAAAATGAACTAAAATATAACTTTGGGCCTAAAATCTCTGTTTTAACTCTGAATTCAGTTTTACAAGTTCCTCTAGATCAGATTCAACATTTCAGAACTGATGGAATTGGTAGAATTGAATTCTAACACTCGAAACTCAAAATGACCTCAAAACTCAAATTAAAATTTCCAACTTTAAACCTTTGAAAACTTTTTCTTTTGCAAAACTCTAACTTTTTAGAAGATTTTCAAAATTTGACTTTTCGGAGTTAACCAAATATGATCCAAGGAAACTTTCGAGAAGAGAAAAATGGTAATTAAGTCCAAAATGCAAAAAAAAACCTTCGAGGTTGTTACAATCCTTATGGCTGAAAGTTTCGGCAAAATGAAGCTTGAAATTGTAAATATAAGCTTCACAACTAAATTAACAGACATTATGTAAGGGACAACCCCTATAGTAAAACCTCTGTGGGATGCAATATTATTAAAATTGAAGTATAAGTACTTACAAATTCATTTCCTACGCGGAGCGTGAATTATGAAATATTCATGGTTCTGTTCTTATCAACCCTTTTTTTGGAATCTTGCATCGTGATTTTTCCTTTCTTGGTTCAAAACCCGATGGCCAAGCTGTTCAAGGACCAACAATACTTACATTATCAACATATTTTTATCAACATATTAATTAAATATCTTGTAATTATAATATATATATATATATATATATATATATATATATATATATTCATTTTCAGAAGTCACAGCTCTTCATTATCATAACTTCAATTTTAATAATGTACATTAATTTTGTTCCTTTAACTCACACATATTTATTTTTATTACTCTTACTTTTAATAATCTTCAAATTTCCATGTCTATTCAACTTCATAACCCCAAATAATATGTTATTCCATTATCACTCTAGGTTTAATGTCAAAAATTTTCTTTTTGGATTTAATGTAAATGGACATGGATATTTAATATTTTTATTTATTTCCTTCCCATCTCCATGTTCTTTTACTATTTCACATTATATTTTCTTTTCTTTGTTTCGTTTGTTCTCATGTTCCTTTCTCTTTGCTTTGCTTTTTTTTATTTTTATTTTTTTCCTTTTGTTTTAAAATGGTGCAAATTCCCTGAATATGTTTTCCCATTTCTTTGTGTATTTTATATTATATAATTGCTATATTTTTAGTTTTGATATTATGAAATTTATATTCTTTAATTAATTTATTTATTATTCTATTTTTATTTGCTTTAACTATTCACCTTTATATCTCATATCTAATTACTTATTGTCATGACCCAAAAATGACCATGAAGACACTTGCCTAACCAATTGAGACAAGTAAGTCCAAATCTGCTCAATTCAACAATAATACTAGAGTGGAAGAAGAGAAATCTATATAAGAACAAGCACTAAGATAGCCAAACTAAAATAAATGATCCCAAGATTGGTGTCACATGTATAAGCCTTTAATACTGAGTATGAAAGAGAATAACTACAAGTCTAGATCTCAGTCCTCATATAGAACATAATAAATGTAATAAGGACTTCGAGAGTCTGTCGAATAGACAAGCTGCTACCTCTCGTATGTCTAAGAAGCTCGGTCCAATAGGATAATAGGAGACTCAGGCAGAATCGGGCTCACTACCTACACACATATGTAGAAGTAAGGGTGAGTTCCAAAACAACAGGCACCAAACAAGAGAATATAAACATCATTAAAACATACAAAACAAGATACTCTTTTCACACCAGCCACATACTTTCCAACTATAATCCTGTATTTAGAAAAGTCTCAGCAACAACAATATACATATAAATATACTTATTCCACTATACAATTATACCTCTCAACAAGTACCTCATAATGGAGCTCAATAATATCACAATGCTTATGTATGTAAATCTCAATCGTACATCTCAGCATGTAACATATATGCTCAAATAGTGTCCAAATAATCAACAAGTAAAATCCTCACATAACTCATTCACAACAACTTAATCAGTCATAAATAATAGAAATGGTATGGCATGCAAGGGAAATAATATAAAATAAAATGATATCTTGTAATGCAATGTCAAGTAATCGTGATGCATATCTGTCCTACAATATACATCCGCTGATATAATCAGTCAGGAACCCATAGGGGACATATCTATCCATGTACATGCCCCGATTCGTGAGTCCTCACATCAATATGTATAAAATCAGTGTAATATACCATGATTCGTGTGGCTCGACCCCAAAGTATAATCAATGTTACATGCCACAACTCGTGTGGCCAATCCTTTATCTCTCATTTGTGTTTTATCAGTAGTACTCAGTCACAATGCACATCAAGAACATATGTAGATGATGCAATAATGATAAGCATAAATAAAGTCCACTTTATAACAGGTACCATTATCTCAAGTCAAGCATACATTAGTTATATAGGCTCATAATCAAAGCATAACATGATAGAATAATAAGGCATAATAATGAGTCTATCTGAAGCCGATAATTAAGTCTCTAATCCACAAGTGAAACTCAATCTTATTAATTCCAATTCTATTCACAAACCATATGAAACATTTCATAGATGTAATGTCCGCATATCACATGTAGATCACAACACCGTAGTGCAAGGCAACAAACATAAATCTCAACATTTCCTTGTTCAAGTCATAGATTCCAACTTCATGATTTACCAAGTTCTTACAATTTATCAATTATAACTCAATCAACCACAAGTAGTCCATCTATTCAAACATAAACATAGGAGATATAATGTTGAATAAGCTTAACAAGGCTTAGAATTCCTCTTGCCGCAACTAGTAGTCCAAATCAATTGAATAACCTAATCTTTTAACCTTAAATTCACAATTGAAGCATCATAATCTATATAAATATAGAATCATAAGCATATATCGAGTCTATCGATACTAAAATCGATCAATTCAGGTGAACAAGACAAAATAATCAAAATTAAGGCTAAAATTTGATGTTTTCAAATCTAGAAATTGACTTCAAAATTGGATTCTATATGAAAAATAAAGTTTGCAGGTGAAAATTCCACTATAATTGTGTTTCAATCGATAGAAAATCTTCATTTAAACAATCAAGGTCATAGGCCAAGAATCCCAAATTTTGGACGTTCCAAATCAAGAAATTCAAGTCAAAGTCAATATAAAAATCATGAAAATTAATCAAAATGATGTTAGAAACAGTTACCCAAAAGATTTCTCAAAAATAAAACTCTTAAAACATCACCTCCCAAAGCTTGAAGTATTGAAAATGGAATGAAAATGGGAGTTTTACATCTTTAAATACGATTCAACAAAATTTATTCCATGAAGGTGGATAATTGTTCGCGATCGTGGAGAAGAAAAAGTCATATACCTCTGAGAAGCTAGTGGTTTGATAGCAAAGGCAGATAATTATCCGCGATTGTGGAGAAGCAAAAGTCACATGCCTCCGAGAAGGTAGAGGTTTGTCAGCAAAGGCGAATAATTATCCTCGATTGTGGAGAAGAAAAAGTCATATACCTCTGCGAAGGCAGAGAACAAAAATGGGCTGCAATAGATACCCCCACACCAGCAATTGCCAAAATTCAAAATGGGCCCCCAGGGTCCATTTGGAACCCGAATTTCACAAACTTTATATGTATTAATATCAAAGATGGCGATCCAGACTCAATGGAATAATCACAATTTGGTTTCGAGACCTTCATGACATAATTACCAATGCGACCCTAATAAACTAGTTAAAAACTTGAAATACCAAAACTCCCCTCAAAAAGTCAAAAACTTATTTCAAGACCATTTTTAGCGTTAGTTTAACAAAGGATCAAAAACTCTAAAATGTTCCTCTTCATCCTGCACCACTAGTAATGCTGACTCAGATCATCGTACATCTTAGCTAACCCCGGGTGAATGGAATATCAAGCAGAATGGGCCTCCTCAAGAACCAATCTGATCAAATAGCTCACCTTAGGCACACAAATCCTACCCCCAATCCTCAATACACCCTTTGAATCAAGCCCAACTTCCTTAGCCTTCCCCCTAACCACTTTGTCACGAATCAGACATAACCTCTCATCCTCATACTGGCGGCTCCTAATATGATCCATCAAGGAAGAATGAACCTCAACACAAGCAAGCATACCACCATCCTAAAAAATATACAATCTCACTAACTCATTAGCTAATCTCTGAACATCCCTAGCTAAGGGCCTTTCCTCAACCCGGATAGCTGTAAGACTCCCCATACTAGAAACCTTCCTACTCAAAGCGTCTGCTACCACATTAGCCTTTCTTGGGTGATATAGGATAGTCAAGCCATAATCCTTTAGAAGTTCAAATAACCTTTTCTATCTTAAGTTCAAATCCTTTTGGCTGAATATATACTAAAGACTATGGTGATCGTTGATGATGTCAAAGTTAACCCCATAAAGGTAGTGCCTCCATAACTTCAATACAAAGACAATGACGACTAACTCCAAGTCATGGGTGGGATAGTTCTTCTCATAAGTCTTCAACTGCCTAGAATCATAAGCAACCACTTTCCCTCTTTGCATCAAGACTCTACCCAAACCAACTCTGAAGGTATCACAATACACCGCGAAGCTAACCCCTTCCTTCGATAAAGTCAAAATAATAGTTGTAGTCAATAAAGTCTTAAGATTTTAGAAGATCTCCTCAGACTCCTATGACGAATGACATGGAACATTCTTCTGTGTCATCCTGGTTAATAGAGCGGCTATAGATGAGAAACCCTGTACAAACCATTTGTAATAACCAACCAAGCCTACAAAGCTCCAAATCTCAGTAGCCGAAGTAGGTCTAGTCCAACCCTGAACCATCTCAATCTTCACTGGATCAACATGAATACCCTCTCTAGACAAAATATGACCTAATAAAGTAGCCAAAACTCATACTTGGAGAACTGAACATATAACCTTTCTTCTCTAAGCCACTATAGCACAATCCTTAAATGTTGTTCATGATCGACCTTGTTCTTGGAGTTGGCCAATATATCATCAATGAATACAATAACAAATGATCTATATATGGCCTGAAAACACCATTCATATACTCCATTAATGCGACTAGGGCATTGGTTAACATAAACGAAATCACTAGAATCTCATAGTGCCCATATCTAGTCCGAAAAGCTATATAAGGAATGTCATAAGCCGTGATCCTTAGCTGATGATATCCAGATGTCAAGTCAATCTTATAAAGTACAGCTGCACCTTGAAGATATTCAATTCAATCCTAGGTAGAGGATATTTCTTCTTCACTGTCACTTTGTTCAACTGCTTATAATCAATACGTATTCTCATTGAACTACCTTTTTCTTTACAAATAAAATAGGGGCAATCCAAGGCGATACACTAGGACGTATAAACTCCTTACTCAAAAAGATGTTAGAGCTTCTCCTTTATCTCCTTCAAATCATCTAGAGCCACATGGTAGGGAGGAATAGAAATAGGTTTAGTGCTCGGGTCAAGATCAATAGAAAAATCAATGTCCCTATCAGGGGGACTCCAGGGAGATCAGCAAGGAACACATCAACAAACTCCCAAATAATAGTAATAAACTTCATCACTGGTGTATCAATACCTGTATCACAAATAGAGGCTAGATAAGCAAGACAACCCCAATCCATTAACTTCTATGCCCGAACATAAGAGATAACTTTGCTAGGATAGGAACCACTCGATCCCTGCCATACAATACTTGATTTACTAGGAATGGATAATGTCACATTCTTAGTATAATAATCAAGAATAGCCCAATGAGGAGAAAACTAATTAATCCCCAAAATCACATCAAAATAAACCATATCAAGTATAATCATAACAACCTAAGTATCATAGCCACCTAGGAACACAAGGCAGGATTGGTACACCCGATCCACTACTAAAGGATCACCTATCAGGGTAGACACATACATGGGCACAAATATACACTCACATAATATATCAAACTTAGTAGAAAAATATGTAGATACATAAGAATAAGTGGATCCAAGATCAAATAATACTGAAGCTGGCCTGTGACAAACTGAAATAATATATGTAATGACTTCATTTGATGACTCGGCCCCGAGCCTCCTAGAAAAAGCATAAATATTGCCACCTCTACCCCCAGTTGGCTGAATAGGACCTTTACCACCCTACTGTCATACTATATCACCTGTACCCTTACCCGGAGCACACTTACCTTTGCCTGGTTGACCTCTATCACGACTCCTAAATATGAGAGGTTGAATCTTTGGCTAGAGAAGCTTGATCTCAAATCGGTACCACTGAATAACAGTGGTGTGGTCCAGTATGTGTCTAGTGAGAGAACGATTTGAATACATGATCTAGAGCACCACACCCATAGTAAGATCTTCGATGAGGGGAAAACTAAGAAAGTGGAGGGGGGACATTGTAACTATCCCTGCTCACTGGCCTTTATTGAGAGCTAGACAATCCCTAACTATAACCATGAGAACTATGAGGTCCTTGACCACCCTATGAAGCAATCAAAGATACATAGACTGATGCTCTACGCTGAGGGGCACAACATCCTATATGGAAATCTTGACCTTTGGATGAAGATCCTGTGAAATGACTTGAAGATCAGACCATCTTGAGGTCTCTAAACTCCTCTCTCAACAATAACTCTGCCTCCTTGGTGGAACCAACTATAGTCTGGAAGGAAGCACCCTATCGGGGAGACCTAAACACATAAGAACGAATAGAAACTGCCAACCCTTTCACGAACATGTGGAAACTCTCTACCTTAGTAGGTATCAATGACAAAGCATGTCGAGAGAACTAATAAATTCTGGCCTCATACTCAGCTACAATCATGCCACCCTGAGTAAAGGTCTAAAGTTTGGTCCAATGCCTCTCTCTAACACTCTAAAGTATAAGTCTCTCCTGGGGATCCTACTAGCTTGGAATGTAAATAAGACCCCCACCATTCTCTAGCTGTCCTTCTCAACTGTAAGGAAATAAACCTTACCTCTCAGGAGTCCACTAGGCCTACAATCCTTAACATTTCATAGCTCAAAGTGAGAAACTCATAGGCATCCTCTGCCTTACCAACCTAAAACTTGGGTGGTTTTATCTTTTGAAGCCTTTTGTACCTCTGCGGATTATCAGCTGCCAATACCAGCTCATACGCAACCCAAGCTGGAGGAACCATCTGAGCAGAAGTATCAATAGACACATGCTGAGGCATATAAGGTGGTTGGACCACCGAGACTGAATGTTTCGCCACATATTTATCAAAGTCTTGGAGCTACTCTGGCACCTGGGAAAGGGGAACCTCACCCCTAGCTGGTGCTATTGGTAAACCTTTGGCAATGGTCTCTAATATGTCCATCATCCTGTGAAGTGTGCCCTGATGAGTAATTGGATTTTTGGACTCTGGAGGAGCCTAGTGCTTCCTAGGCTCGATTATAGGCTCGGGTGAAAGGGCTCTATCATAGCCTCTCGTAGGAGCTGCACCTCGGGCACGTCATCGACCTCTACTTCTATATATACCTCTACCTCGAGCTGGGGTTTCAACAGTAGTCTCACGAGTTAGCTCCTCAACTTTACCCATAGATAAAGATCTAGTCCTGGCCATCTGGCTGAAGACCATACAATCTTAGTAACTTCACTAAAATTGCACATGATAGGAATTAAAAGAATAAAAAGGGAATTTCCTAACAATCTCCGTAGCCTCTCAAGGATAAGTAAGAGATGTCTCCGCACTGATCCTTAAGACACTACTCGACTAAGCTTGTACACATGTGAGACCTATGAACCTGGGGCTTTGATACCAAATTACCACAAACCAAAAATAACCATGATGACACTTCCCTAATCCACTGAGACAAGTAAGCCCAAACCTTCTCAATTCAAAATAATACTAGAGCGGAAGAATATAAATTTATATAAGGACAAACACTAGGATAGACAAACTAAAACAAACATCTCAAGACTGGTGTCACATGTATAAGCCTTTAATACTGAGTATGAAAAAGAATAAATACAAGTCTGTATCTCAGTCCTCAGATAGAACATAAGAAATGTATGAAGGACTTTGAGAGTGTATCGAATCGATAAGCTGCTACCTCTCGTATGTCCAAGAAACTCAGTCCAAAAGGATAATAGGAGACTCAACCATAACTTAGCTCATCACCTACACACATGTGTAGAAGCACAGGTGAGATCCAAAAGAACAGGTACCCAATAAGAGAATCTAAACATCAAGTAAAATATATAGAACAAGATACTTCTTTCACACCAACCACATATCGCCCAACTACAATTGCCTCATAACGGAGCACAATAATATCACAATGCTTATGTATGTAAATCTCAATTGTACATATCAATATGTAACATATGTGCCTAACTAGTATCCAAATAATCAACAAGTAAAATCCTCACATAACTCATTCACAACAACTTAATAAGTCATAGACAATAGAAATAGTATGACGTGCAAGGGAAATAATATGAAATAAAATGATATCTTCTAATGTAATGTCAAGTAATCGTGATGCATGCCTATCCTACAATACATATCCACTGATATTAGGGTTGTTCATGGTTTGGTTTGGATCAGTTATTGGTTAAAACCATAATCAAACCAATTTAGACAGTTTTTAAATTTCTAAAACCAAACCAAACCAAATTTAAAAACCCGTCTGTTTGGTTTATCTTTTTGGTTATTTTTTGGTTTGAAAGTAATAAGTTCGTTGAGGGTGTAAACATTTCAATAGACTCAGACAACTAGTACATGAATAATCTGTAAAAAGCTACTATGAATTCAATTAAGCAATAGTAATAGAGTTATTATTACATAAACAAAGTGATTTAGTTAAACAATATTGAAGTCATTATACACGAAAATTCAAATCTTCATAAAACAAACCCAAGCTCAATAATCAAATAACTACCCAGGGGAGGAGGGGGTACAAAATATTATATACCAAAACAATTACAAGAGAATTTTCAAGAATAAATGATAAAGTTAATGATTTAAATTAATTAAAATATAACAAAATATCTATATATTATTTATGAATACTATATAAATAATTATAAAATTTATATATATAATTATTCTTCGGCTTGGTTTGGTTATTTTTGTGGATTTTGTTTGGTAAAACCAGAACAAAACTAAATAGTATCGGTTTTAAAAATTTAAAAACCAAACCTAACCAAATCAAATAAAATATAGGATTTTTAATCGATTTGGTTCATATTGTGGTTTGATTTGGTTGTTTAACCATAACCATGAATAACCCTAGCTGATATAATTAGTGGGGAACCCATCGGGGATATATTTGTCCATGTACCTGTCGTGGTCCGTAAGGGCCGACCCCAATATGTATATAATTAGTGTAACATATCATGACTCGTGTGGCTTGACCCCAATGTATAATCAATGTTACATGCCACGGCTCGTTAGGTCCGTCCCCTATTTCTAATTTGTGTTTCATCAGTGGTACTCAGTCACAATGCACATCAAGAACATATGTAGATGATGCAATAATGATAAGTATAAACAGAGTCTACTTTATAAAATGTATCATCATCTCAAGTCAAGCAGACATTAGTTATATAGGTTCATAATCAAAGCATAACATGATAGCATAATAAGGCATAATAATGAGTTGGTCTGAAGCCTACAATCAAGTCTCTAACCCATAAGTGAAACTCAATCTCGTTAATTCCAATTCTATTCACAAACCAAATGAAACATTTCATAGATGTAATGTCCTCATATCACAAGTAGATCACAACACCATAGTGCAAGGCAACAAACATAAATATCAACATTTTACTTTTCAAGTCATAGATTCCAACTTCATGATTTACCAAGTTCTTACAATTTATCAATTATAACCCAATCAACCACAAGTAGTCCATCTATTCAAACATAAACATAGGAGATATAATATTCAATAAGCTTAACAAGGCTTAGAATTCCACTTGCCTTAACTAGTAGTCCAAATCAAGTGAATAACCAAAGCTTTTAACCTTAAATTCACAATTGAAGCGTCACAATCTATCCAAATATAGCATCATAATCACATAACGAGTCTATTGACACTAAAATCGATCAATTCGGGTGAAAAGAGCAAAAGGGTCAAAATAAGGGCTAAAATTCAAAGTTTTCAAATCTTGAAATTGACTTCAAAATCAAATTCTACACAAAAAAAGAGTTTGTGGATGAAACTCCCACTACAATCGGGTTCAAATCAATAGAGAAATCGTCATTTAAAATTTCAAGATCATAGACCAAAAATCCCTAGTTTTGGACATTCAAAATCAAGATAAAATCATAAAAATTAATCAAAACAATGTTAGAAACACTTACCAGAAGATTTATGTGAAAATCTCTCAAACCATCACCTCCCAAAGCTTGAAATATTGAAAATGAAGTGAAAATGGGGTTTTACATCTTTAGAAGTGATTCAGCAAAAATGTACTCCACGAAGGCGGATAATTTTCCGCGATCATGGAGAAAAAAAGTTACAGACCTTCGAAAAGGCAGAGGTCTATCCACGAAGGTGGAGAACAAAAATGGGCTGCACCAGATACCCCCCACACACTAGCAATTGTCAAAACTCAAAATGGGCCCCCAGGGTCCATTCAGAATCGGGATTTTACAAATTTTATATGTATCTATACTAAAAATGGTGATCCGAACTCAATGAAATAATCAGAATTTGATTCTGAGTCCTCCATGATGCAATTATCTATGAAATCCCAATAAACTAGTTAAAAACTTGAAATAACAAAACTGACCTCAAAAAATCCAAAAATTATTTCGATACCATTTTTAATATTAGTTTGACCATTCAAAACTACTAAAACTATTGAAATTTCAATCCGAGCTTCTGAACTCTGAATGTTGATCAAAGACAAACTTTAGCTTAAGAAACAACTAAAATGCAACTTTGGAATCGACAGAACCAAATTTTGACCATCAGAACTAAAAATGACTCTAAAACTCAAAAATTTCAAACTTAAGCATTTAAAAACTCTTTATTTTGCAGAACTCTAACTTTTTATAAGATTTTTGACATCTGACTTTTTAATTCAACAAAATATGTCCTGAAACAACTTTCAGAAGGGACAAAATAGTAATTTGACTAAAATGATCTTCCAAGTTGATATGCTGCAAAAATATAACACTTTTAACGCTTAAAACATGAGATTTTGTGCATTTTCAAAGAGATGCTACTAGATTTGATTTTTGTTTAGGTTTATTTTGCAGGATTTCAGTGTTGTTTTGGTTTTGAGCTTGAAGTGAAGATTTGCAGAATTTTTGGCATTTTACAAGACCCTCTAGGGGTCGTGGGTTGGTCTACGTGTCATAGAGAAGGCTTCATTTGATATTCCAGTGAAGGGGTAAAAAGCGAGTCAAACTCTACGAGAGAGGACCATGAGTCGTAGATCATAATACGAGTCATAGAGTGTGGTTTTGAAATGAAGATAAAAAATTAAAGAGTTTCTGAAAGTGGCTCAGACGAAACCCTTCACGGGTCATGAAATCCTACATGGCCCGTGGAAAAGGTCTCATGAAAGGTGCCAGTAGATGCAACTACATTCCATGAGGCCCTAATCCATGAGCCGTGAATTGCCTCACGAGCCGTAAAAGTTTCTCGTAACTATCACCGATATAGTTATCCTATTTCATTTTCAATTTGTATTTTAAGTACTATAAATAGGTTTTTAGGTTATTTTATGAAGAAGAGGAGAAATATACGGTACTAGTACCGATAGAATAATAAGATTGAGAGTTTGTGAACATTGTTTTGTGATTTTACTGATTCAAGTTTGCAATTACATTGAGAAATTGGATTTGTATTCATCTATTCTTGTGTGTAAGTACTTTCATTATGTATTCTTCTTGCATGATTTCTGATCATACCCCAAGTATACGTGGCTAAATCCACAACTAGGGTTGTGAAAACCATAATGAACTAACTAAGATAAAATTGGATAACATGCAAATTCTTGGAGGCGTTAAGATGCATTAATTAATATCTTCATGTTAACTATTTTTAACAGAAGGCCAATGTTATAACTCACCTAGTATCACTTTCCCAATTAAAGAAGTGATTAATATGAAAAGAGTTGATTAAAAAGGGTTGATCGTTTTCTCTCAACTAATCAATATAAGTAGATGTAGTAAGGTTGTCCTAGGATAAAAGTAAGGGTTAGAAAAGCAACATCACAGATACTGATCAAGTAATATGGTGAAATTCACGTAGAAGCCAGATCACAGATTTAGGAGAACATAATTTACTATCGTTCACCTACACACTAGAAACAAGTCGCTAGTATTCAAGAACACTTAGTTCGGGAGTCATAGGGAACACTTAAACTTAGTTCATTTTTCTCTTGATTTCAAACACGTTCAATTTTAGTTTAGAGTTTACTTTTACTCTCATTCCGCTCCCCCTTGTATTTATTTTTTTGTTTTTCTAATTTCTACGAGATAGTAGGGTAAATCAATTCACTTGACAAGTTGTGCTAATTCGGAGTCTAAAATATTCCTCGTGGGAACAATCCTAACCCATGTTAGGTTGAATACTGGATTACAACTTCTTCAACTTTCAAGTAGAGGTGTGTGCTGAGAGTTACAACCGTAGGCAGTCCAACATTTGTGGCTTCGTTGCCTGGGAATATGACTAGACTTTATTAGCACACCGTAATTTGATAGATTACTCTTTATTTACCTAATTTTATGTTTTTGCATTTTTTCTTGTTACTAGGTGTAGGTGAATAGTACGTGTCAACTATGAGAAGTCGAGACACTCGTTTGATTTCTTTTGACCCAGAGATTGAGCAAACCCGGAGAAGAATGGCTAGAAAAACTAGTGATAATGTTGATAATGTAGCTAATGTTGCACTGAAGCCAAATAGGGACAACCCACCCATAGTCATTCCACATCCTGAGGGACTTCAAGACGTTGCTAATGATTGGAATCAATATTGGATAAACCCAATGGCTATGGACGTCACAAGAGCCATAGTGTTACCTCCACTTCTGGATGATACTAAGTTTTTCATGTCAAGTGGCTTGATGTAGATGCTATAAAATCACAGATTATTCGCAGGCTTGCCGTCAGAGGATCCACACAATAACCTACACAACATTGTGTTTATCTGTAAAAGTGTAATGGGAATCAAAATTTGTCCATTTTTGTTGTTGGGCTCCATGCCTTCCCATTATCTCTTACTGTTAATGTGATGTCATGGTTAGCTGAGCTTCCATAAAGCTCGATCACCATTTATATTGAACTGCATATGGTCTTTTTGGAAAGGTACTTCTCCATCTCCAAAAAACTTAAGTTGAAACAGGAGATTAATAGCTTCAAACAATTGCCTTGTTATTTGATTGGTGCTACATGGGAGAGATTTTCAAAGTTTCTATGAAGGGTTCCTGACTACAAGATTGTAGATTATTCCTTGGTGGAGATCTTCTATAAAGACCTTGATTATAATGGGCAAGAAGTTTCCAATACTATTATGGGTGGATCATTCATCGATCATACCTTCCAGGATATCGCCAAGAGGCTAAAACGGGTGGTTAAGACTAATCATGCATGGGGCACAAGGGATAAAGCCACAACTAAGAGATCATTTTAAGTTACTACTACTATGGTGTAAGCACATGTTAGTGAAGAGGTGATGCAAGAGCTTGCACGAATTAGTACAAATATAGAGCTACTGATAAAGCAGAATACGGAGAAGGTTAATGCCATTGCTCATCAGTCTGTCTGAGCACCCATGTATAAGGAACCTTATTTTGAGGAAGATTTAGGTTTTGTAGCTAAGACGACGGGGGATTTCCACCCTAATTCCTAGAGGTTCAATCAGTACTACTGGCGTCAAGGGCAAGAAAACCAAGGTCAGAACTACAAATAAGATGGAGCTTATAACAACAACAATCGGGGTGGGTTCTATGATTGAAACATAGGCCAATATAGAGATGGTGATTGGGCCCATAGTAATGGATATAAAATAAACACCTATGTTCCACCCTATTATCGAGATTCTGGTGCAGGTTCATCCACAGTTGAGAAGATATTAGACAAATTGCTGAAGAAAACTGATGCATCGGATGAGACACTCTGGTGGATGAAGACTGACATCTCTAGCATTAATTATAAAATTGGGTCTCATTTAGTTGCAATCAAGTAGATTGAGTAACAATTTAGCCAGATATCAACCCAATTTAACCAATGCCAAAAGGGTACTCTACCAAGCAACACTATTCAGAATCTGAAGAATGAAAGGTAGTGCATGGCTATCATAAATCATAGTAGGAAGCAAACCACTGATCCTCCAATTCTTGTAGATGATGATGAAGTTCGTGATGAGGATGTTGTGGATAAGCAAGTAGAAACTGGAGATGCTAGTATTCAAACCGAGGAAAGCAATGCCACACCAAAATAGTTGATACCCATTCCTCGACCTCCTCCTCCCTTCCTATAAAGACTAAAAAATAGAAGGAGAAAGGTAAGTTCAAACACTTTCTCTCCATGTTGAAGCAACTTTCCATTAACCTCTCATAGATAGAGGCATTGGAGAAGATGCCTAGATACGCCAACTTTATGAAGTATCTGGTGAAGAAGAAACACATAATGATTCATGAGCTCTCACAAGAGCTCCAACATTGCAAGGATATCTCTACCCGATCCTTGGTGTAGAAAACGGAGGATCCTAGCGCATTTACCACACTATACTTAGTACATTTCAAATACTAACACATACTCTTTTGCCTACATGATCTCACCATATAAGGACCATAGCTCTTATTCATCCTCCTCCACATGGCTAGCTGGATTACTTGAAGACTTCTTTGGTGAGCCCTCCATTACTGGGACAACATCAATTTTTCTTTCATGCTTAATTAAGTGTTATGTATTCATGGATATTTTCTAATTGAGGGTGAGCTCGGAAATATGTCTTGGCCCCCATTCCAATCATGATAGAGGTGTTGTTGGATATGACTAATATGTAATGAACTCGAATCCTATGTAATGCTTGTTGTATGTTGTTGATGAGATGCAAGTCTCAAGTCCCGCAAGTACCCCCATAGTGTGACTCCTACTTACTCGCCCCTTAGACATTATTTGCTATGTGATTCATGAAAATCCTCTTCCCTATAGCTCAAGTCCAAAGTCCCGTTTCCCCTAGATTTACTTTCTACTTTTTATTATTTGATTTAATTTTCTGCAACCAAGAATGTGCCAATGATAGGTAAGAGGCTAGTTTGGGTTGCCTTCGGGTCTCCCATTCGCCATGTCACATCTGTGTCCTAGGCTTGGGACATGACATATTTGGTATAACATTTGAATATATTTTGTTAGGGTGAGTGTTTTGATATAATCGCAATGAACTTGAATTGAAAATATTAGTCAATGCCTATGATGGGACTTCTTCCTGTGAAGGAACTTGCATTGCATTGTTGATACTTGACTAAACCAGTGATATGTTGCTTATTTGTGGTTGCATAGCTTGTCATAGTTACACTGTTGGATGTTATAGTCTGTATTGGTTACTTGATAACTATCTGATATGTGTTTGAAAGAGACTTGGGTATCTGTTAAGATTTTGATGTAGTCGGTGCCATTGGGTTGATATTTATGGGTCTCTATGATGCTTAAGTAGATTGAGGGTATTGATGTGCTACCAAATTACAACACTTTGAATGATTAAAACATGGAATTTTGTGCATTCTCAAAGTGATGTTAGTAGATTTGATATTTATTTATGTTTAATCTGCAGGATTTTAGTGTTGGCTTGGTTTTGAGCTTGAAGTGCAGATTTTTAAAGTTTTTGGCAGTTTACGAGATCCTCTATAGGTCATGGATAATTCTATGAGTCATCTAAGAGATTTCATTTGATGTTACAGTGAAGGGGTTAAAAGTGAGTCATACTCTACGAGAGACGACTACGAGTCGTAGATCATAATACGAGTCATAAAGTGTGGTCATGAAGTGAAGATCAGAAATTGAAGAGTTTCTAAAAGTGGTTCAGATGAAACCTTTCACGGGTCATGGAATCCTACACGACCCGTGGAAAAGGTTTTGTGAAAGGTTTCAGTAAATGCAACTACATTCCATGAGACCCCGATCCATGAGCCGTGAACTGACTCAAGAACGGTAAAAGCTGCTCGTAACTGTCGTCGACATAGTTATCCTATTTTGTTTCAACCTTATATTTTAAGTACTATACATAGGTATCTTGGTTTTTTTATGAGGAAGAGGAGAAATATAGGGTACTACTACAGAGAGAATGACAATATTGAGAGTTTGTGAACATTGTTTTGTGACTTTATTGATTCAAGTTTGTAATTACATTGAGAAATTTGAGTTGTATTCATCTATACTTGTGCGTAAGTACTTTAATTATGTATTCTTCTTTCATGATTTTTGATCATACTCCATGTATGAGTGGCTATTTTTGGAGGGTGTTAGGATGCATTGATTAATCTCTTCACTTTAACTATTTTTTAATAGAATACCAACATTAGAACTCGCCTAGTATCACTTCCCCTATCAAGGAAGTGACGAATAAGAAAAAAGTAAAGAACACTTAGTTAGGGAGTCATGGGGAACACTTGGACCTAATTCATTTTTCTCTTGATTTCAAACATGTGTAATTTTAGTTTAGAGCTTAGTTTTACTCGCAACCCCCCACCCCCCACCCCCACCCCCCGTATTTTTTTTTCTGCTTTCTTGAAGATAGTAGGGAAAATTAATTCACTTTATAAGTTGTGCTGATCCAGAATCTATCATATTCCTCCTGGGAACGATCCTAACCCTTGTTAGGTTAAAAATTGGATTAAGACCACTTCAACCTCCAAGTAGAGGTGTGTGCTAAGCATTAATGACCGTAGGCAATCCAACACAGGTCATTGCGCTTTCTCAATTTTTTTGTGAATATTTGTAACTTCCATACTTTTCATATTTTTTACCTCTAAATATTTAATTTTAAATTATATGATATCTTTTGGTATTCCACAATTTTTATCTATATAAACTAATTTTATTCTATTATGATTAAGTTTTAAGAAGAATGTATATGTTGTATTTCTTCTTCTCTATTTTTTTAATATGTTTTTACCTCCATTTTATTTAAATTTAAATTTATATGATTTTCTAATTGTCATATGTCTACATTTCTATTTGAGCTGAAATCGGCCATTTTGACTTTATTAATTTAATTTTATATGAATTTCTGATTATCATAAGTCTATATTTTTATTTGAGCTCAAATTAACCATTTGTTACTTTGGTAATTTATAATCAAATTTTAGAATTTATCGTTAGTTGCTTAAAAAGATACACCCGTCATTTGGTGGCCTTTTGTAATGTTAAAAAATTGAAATATTAAATTATCCATAGGAAGTTATAATAGTACACTTTTAACTTTTTATAGTTATTTTTATTTCTACCTTTGACCAAAGATCAAATTTATTTTTTCTCCTCTTTTTGATCTTTTCTCTAATTTTCATCATTTATAATCTAAAATATCAATCACTCAATATTTTGACACTAAATTATATAAGTACTCAAAGCCAAGTACTACATTATTATACCAACAGTTGCACCAATTAAAGTTCAATAATGTCTATTACTACTATTCAATCATCTCTTCTATTTTTTCTCTTTTGTAATTTCTACTATCTTTTCTAATTATTATTATTATTATTATTATTATTATTATTATTATTGTTGTTGTTATTATTTAATTCATATGTTTATTATTCGTACACTCTCAAATTTCCTCAGGTTCTTAGAGTATTTATGTGCAAACTGAGCACAAGTGAATTCACAATTGTTCTTTTTTCTCATGATTTAATGTTTGTTTCTTAATTGGCTTTTCAGACATTTCATTCTTCTAAGATACTCCAGCTTCTTTTTTTTGACAAGTAACATTAAATTACTAATGCTAAATACTCTAAAATTACTGATTTTCTTCTTATTCTTTTTTTCCGAATCTATTAAGCACTTTTTCTGTGTTCCGAATCTAAAATTGATTTTCTCAAACTCCTTATCTTCGTTATTTATTCTATACTTTATATTATTTGTGTTTTGTTAATTGTTGAATAGTAATTATTTTGTTGAATATGTTAATAAGTAAATTAGTAGTGCTTTAGCAATTTCTCTTGTGAAATGATCTATAAATAATTGCATGAGTCACATGTGCAAAACACGTGTCCAAAAACTAAATCTATAATACATGTAGATGTATAACTAATATATGAATTAGTTATACATAAGTCCAAAATTTCTCCAAAGCCTACCAAATAACCCCTTAGTTGCTTGTGACAATCCCAAAATGTGAAAATTAATAGTTATCCCTAGTTTGAAGAAAGAAGCACCAATTGGAGTGGCCCAAACTCCCAATGGTCAAACATGTCAATTATTTTTTAAATTTAAACGGACCTAAACTAGGGGCCTCACCCCTCGTGGCGGTCAGGGGTTGAGCCATACACTTCAAGCCTTAGCGTAAATATAAAAAGCAAAAGTACAAGGAGGAGGAGGACATAACCTTACCTTCGTCCCATGGTGGTTCACAAGTCAGACAACCTAGTAAGGCTGACCTACTTGTCCCCAATTGTGGGGGTAGGGGGAGTAGGAGTAGGTATATTATGGGCGAATATCTAATATTTTTATTAATTCTAATATTTTTATTAGTCATTATATT
>JBCEWC010000268.1:39798-64843 GCA_038996855.1 Solanum aculeatissimum | reverse complement strand
CAAAACAATGGAAGCGAAAATTGAATAAATAAATGTTGTATGCCTCATCTTTTTGGACAATACTGTAAAGAATTGAAACCTGATGATTTCTGACTAAAACTGAATGACTAATGATGTATGTAGTTTTGAGATATCTTTTTTTCTTGTTTTTGTGTGATTTTTTAAACTTGTTTGTTCATCATCTTGCTTGGTTTGGCTAATTCATATAACTCAAGTAGATCACACATATTCTCAGTATTCATGTGGAAAAATTTCTGAATGACGATAGTCAATAATTCATATTTTAATATGTAAAATATCTGAAGTTGACCAATTTTTGTAGGATGGGGGTGAGTTGATTTTCAGGATGAAGAGGACCACTCAGCTGAGGAAGCTCATGAATGCTTATTGTGACAGACTAGCAATGGACTTCCATGCTACGGTCTTCTTGTTTGATGGACGTCGTCTCAGGGCTGAGCAGACTCCTAATGAGGTTTTTCTCTCTCCCCTTTTCTTCATCAACCAATGTCCCTCTTCCCGTTTCTCGTACTGGACATATATACATGTCCACATTTTCCTACACTTTATGTAATCAGTAATATGTTGTCTCATTTACTTCTTTTTACTTGTTCTTTTTTACAGCTCGAGATGGAGGATAGGGATGAAATTGATGTTATGTTGCACCAGACTGGTGGTGGGTCTGTGGTTTAGCTTTATATTTGAGGAGTAATATTCTTGCTATGATCAGCTTCTGGGCAGGGGAAACAAATTTTCCTTTGTGGTATCTATTATTAGAGATTTAGAGAGCTTGCAAAGTTGGCTTTGAAGCAAAGTTTAACTAATTGCTATTGCTTATCATACATACAACTTTCCCATCATGGAAATGTGCTAGGTATAACTGGCAACTCATTTATCATAGAAATCCTACCTCTTAAATTGCTTTATGTACAATTGTACACTGATGAGATTATGTAGAGTCGTAACTAGGGGCGTTCACTGATCGATTTGGGTTGGTTATTTGTCAAAATTTAAATCAAACTAACCTAATCAGTTTTAAAATTCTCAAAATCAAATCAAACCAATTATAACATACATTTTTCGGTTTCGATTTGGTTTGATTCGGTTATTTGGTTACTAATCATACACAAAAATAAAAACAATGATACATTTAAAACAGAGAAAAAATGACAACAATACATTCAAAATGAAAAATAGTTTGAACGACTGATATTATAAAATATTCAATCACTAAATTTATTGTGAGTAAGGTTTCAAAATCCACCATTTTGGTGTAGAAGGAAGATATAGTGACATTTCTAGTCCTACCAAGAATTCACGTATACGTGAAATCAATAAGACAAATGTTCTCATCTTGAGCATTTATACTTCCATAAATAGATTAAAAAATAAAATTTGATGAAAATATATACAAGATCCTTAAGATTATTTTTACTATAATTATAAAACATATGTATATAGTTTGTCAGTTCGATTTGGTTATTTCTTTGATTTTTTGGAACAAATCTAAATCCAAACTAAACACCATCGATTTTTAAAAATCAAACCAAACTCAAATAAAATCGATTTGATTTATTTTTCCGATTGGATCGATTTTTATCCAAACCGTCAACACCTCTTGTCATAAGTATTCCTTCTTCCTTGATTGTCTGGGGTTTGAGCTTTGAATATGAAGTCGTATATTCTTAGGAATTTTTTTCCTTCCAATGTGGTAATTTTCATCTTGAACTCTGATTAGAAATCTAGAAAAAAAATTACTTCATTTATGCGGTCTCATTTCTATAATTAATTGCAATATCAAATCAGAGAATAGATTGCAAGAAATTGTGAATCTATTCACTTTATTAACTACTGAACCATATATGGATTTGTTTAATATGGTAACCATTAGGTGTTAGGGGTGACAAAGTTAGCCTAGGAAGACACGACCCCAAAATCCATTCAAGACTTTATAGTTGATGTCATTAATTCATTCATTTGTTAACTCAATCAATTTTATCGATTGTTTTGGTCCATCTAAAAATTGGACTACTTTTATCTAAAATTGTAATTTGGGCACAACCATGAAATTTTTGACTTTTTACCTTTATAAAGATTCTATCAAAAATATTCTTTGAAGATAGGGGTAATGTCTGGATACACAGTGTCCTCAAAACTCATATATGAGATTACATTAGTGTGAAGTGGCGGGTGTTCCATATAACTAGTCGAGGTGCATGAAAGTTGGTTCGAACACCACATGGGTTTGTTTTTTGGGTCGAGTTCATCACACCAGGCTTTTCTAGTGTGGATTACCTCTCCTATGTGGTTTTCAAGTGATTGCATAGGAGTGAGGGTCCTCTCCTATGTGGTTTGCAAGTTATTGCATAAGAACGAGAGTTAATTTACCCTGTGCGTATTCAAAGGATAATTTAAGAAAAAATTAATTTGACATAAATATTAAGCGTTATTGCATATTTTTCGTACCTATCAATCTTTTTATACATAATAATTTTCTATATTAAAAAAATATATTATTCAACCTTCATATAATGTGTTCCTTTTATAGTGTAAACATGTCACTTACCCTGCCATATTGATGAGGAAATATAAATGTTTTTTTCCCAACAAATGTGAATTAATTCATTACCTTATAAAGTCATAGCAATTACAATGAATATAATAATAATATCATTTTTTTACTAAAAGAATTTTCTGGTAATTGAACACAACACAATTATCTAACTTCTAATATTGGTCTAAGCTTTAAGTGTCCAATAAAAAAGACTTTGAATTTAGACGCATACAAAATAAACTTTTAAATCAATTTTATTTTTAGGCTTTTGAGCAAATGCAAGTAACCAATATGCTATAATGAGCACAAAAAAAAATTATTCCCTTTTTATTTCACATAATTTGCACTTAATTGGTGTATGTTTAGATCAAATTAGACTAGCATAACACCACAGATGGATGTAGTCAATATATTACGAGTTCATCTGAATCTAGTAATTTTGATGTAGACTATATGTGTATATGCTAATAATTTTATTAAATAAATATAAAAAAAATTCTGAATAATGTAAGTTAAAAATGATGTGATAGAATTCTGAACTCGAACGTCTAATACTCAAATTCTAAATTTGTCTATGTATACCATAGTCAGATTATAAATTCGTGAGATGAAAATGCATATTAATTAACCATAATTAAATGTTAGCAATGTATGGAGAAAAGATGCATGCGATGTTATTGATGAGTTGATGTAAACGCTAAGGGGTCATTTGGTACATGATTAGAGTCATGCAATTATTAGTGATATAGTAGTAATTAGTAATGCGTGAACTTATATTTTTTTTTATGTAATAATTAGTCATGCAGGATAATTAATTATTCATGTATTAGTCATTCCATTTTTTATACTACATAAATTTTCTCATAACCTATATATGTATCAGTTAAGCAGGCTTCTAATTTAATTGCAACCCAAGCACCGTATTGCTTTTATACATATATATCAGAAGAATGTTTCCTACCATTGGTGGTGTCACCTTCGCTGAAAAATTATACTATTTATATATGATAAAAAATATTTATTTATATATATAATAGATGTTGAATCCCCTTGGCTAGCTAGTTCGTGTATCTACTTATTAAAAATTTGAACCCCCTTAAAGAAAATTTTGGCTCCACTATTGCTACCAAACATGATACAAAATCAATTACCAAACGATCCATGAGTGTATAGCTTACCAATGGGATACAAGCTATCTATCCCTGATCGATAATATAAAAATTCAGATAGCGAACCAATTTATCATTTTGGCAAATTTTATTTTACTCCTTGATATGCTAAACATTGTGCTTTTGTAAAGTATATTAATAAAGACCAAAGAATAAATTGAGAAATTATTGGTAAGCAATGTTAGTTATAACATCAAAGTGTTGAGTAGCTAAACGTCCATTAATGAATACGTGTATAAATATTTTGTGTATATTTTTTCTAGGAAGTTTAGGTAGTTTTGTTACAAGTCATTGTACTTAAACCATTAAAACATAACAATTAACAAACGAGGAGTATTAATTAATTATAAAAATGGACTGCTTTTAAGGGTCCCAACAATAGGTTTATAAGAGTAATTTAGGAATCTTAGTGGAAACTTGCACAAGGATTTGCTTAATTAACTAATTAAGTATAATTATTTGAGTTATTCATATTGCCAAATCACGCGTTTTAATTACTCTTATTAGTTTGTGATATATATGTTTATATGTCCAAAAATAACTATAAGCAAAATAAAACAAGATTGATATACTTTGCATAGCGATTAGTAGATTCACACATTTAGATTTAAATATTATAAAAAAAATATAACACTACTATATATGATCTCAGAAGAAAAGCATAGGTTTACATGAACCTGATGACTCCCCTTTGCATATGCTCCTACTTATAAGTTATAAACATGTTTTTAACTTACCCAAACACTCCATTTCGACTTAAAAGTGACTTAAAAACACGTAATATATGCTAATTCAAATAGACTCTTACTTTTTTTTGTTTAAATTCGTATTACATGATAATTAATTCGCGTGAGGTACACTTCAACTAATTTTCATCATGCCATATAAGATATGTATATATATGTATTCAACTTTATACTAGTTTAAGTGTCTAACTTGTGTATACTCAAAGTTGAAGGACGTAGCTACCAACTGAATTCAAATTAACACGCATGTTTACGTATTATGACGAAAAAGAAAAGGTCTCCACGATATACACAACTATTATTAATTAAATAAAAAATATAAAAAACAATAACTATTTCAAGACAGCAAAGGAGAGGACTAAAATTACGACATAAGTAAAGTAAGTGAGTGTAAAAATTCTAACTCTTTAATGTCACGTGCTAATTCATGTATGTTGTATCTCTATATATAAGAGGAAAATTGAGAAATAGACCATAGAAGCCATGGAAGTTTCAAAAATTCATATACATTTTCTTCAACAATTTACAGCTTTAATTTTTACATTTTTCTTTGTTATTCCTCTCATTCAATCTTTAGATTACTCAGAAGCCCTCTCTAAAAGTCTCCTTTATTTCGAAGCT
Organism: Solanum aculeatissimum; assembly: GCA_038996855.1. Taxonomy (NCBI): domain Eukaryota; kingdom Viridiplantae; phylum Streptophyta; class Magnoliopsida; order Solanales; family Solanaceae; genus Solanum; species Solanum aculeatissimum. The sequence continues at coordinate 59,756 of JBCEWC010000268.1, read as the reverse complement.
CAACGTTCTGGTCGTTTGCCTTACCATCAACGAGCCATTTGGCGTCATCATTCTGGCCTTACCGATGGACTTGATCAAGGGGTTTGTACAATTTGAGTCCGCTTTTATTGATCGATCACGAGTAAAATTAATAAAAATCGATTTTTCATTGAAATTGACAGGTGGATTTGGTGGGAGGCTATTATGATGCCGGGGATAATGTTAAGTTTCAACTTCCGATGGCTTTTACTATAACGATGCTTTCATGGAGCGTCATTGAATACCGCGAAGACATAGCCGCTGCAGGCGAGTACAGATATGCGCTTGAGGCGATCAAGTGGGGGACGGATTATTTCGTTAAAGCTCACACTCATCCTCGTGTCCTTTGGGTTCAGGTTCGTGTTAAGAAATTTACTAAATATTTACACATCGATTATGAACCCGTGGGTCCATTTTGTTATTGTCTTTATATATGGACGTAAATCAAGCTAGTGATTGGGTCATGTACATTGACCATAAGTGCATATGGCTTTGGCTTTAGTATGACTTGTTATTTTCGATTTGAATAGTTAATGTGACGTTTAAATTCTGAATTTGTCAGGTGGGTGAAGGAGACACGGATCATTATTGTTGGCAAAGGCCGGAGGACATGACCACGTCTCGTCGAGCTTATAAGATCGACGAGAATCACCCGGGGTCGGATGTTGCCGGAGAGACGGCAGCAGCGTTGGCGGCGGCGGCAATTGTGTTTAGGAGAACAAATCCACAGTACTCTCACCTTCTCTTGGTCCACGCGGAACAGGTAACTAACTAACGTTGTTTGAACACATTTATTAAAAAAAAAATGACAATTGCTAAATACAAGTGTAACACAAGTGGTGGATTTTTTCCACTTAATTTATATGATACATTTTACTTTTCTGTTTATTTCGAAAAAGATAGTAGACCTTTCAAAAGTTAAAGCAATAAATTTCAAATATTATATCATGTTAAAGTCATAAATTTCTTATAGTTACACACAAGGGCGGAGCTAAGGAAATAGTAGATATTAAACTCCTTTGACTTCTTTGTGTGTTTACATCTACATACTCTGAATCCCATTAGTGAAAGTTCTAGCTTTGTCATTGGTCACACAAATGCTCTCCTTTATTTTAGTTCGTAAATTTAAAAAATCTCTATTTCTTTCTTAAATTTTATGTCAATTAAAACTTTAAAAAAAAAAAAAACAGCCCGACGCACTAAACTTTCGCAATGCTTAAGGTTAGAGAAGAATCGGATCATAAGGGTATATTATACGTCATCTCATCCTGCATTTCAAACTATCTTCACAGCTTGATCGAACCCCTCACTTTCTAATCACACGATCACAACTTTACCGATTCCTAAAGAACTAACACATTTTAAGTGAGATTTTTAAAGGAGACACTCCCAAAATTGTTATTAAAACTTCACTTTGTTTCAATTACATATTAAATAATGCAAATTAATACGTAAACAACCTCTCTATCTCAATGAAATAATGATAAGGTTCGCGTACATTTTACCCTCCTCAGACCCCACTTGTGAGATTCCACCAAATATGTTATTGTTGTTATTAAATAATGTAAATTATATTTTTTTTGTTTCCAATATTGTAGTTGTTTGAGTTTGGTGACAAGTTTAGAGGGAAGTATGACACAAGTGTTGGAGCAGCCAAAGGTTACTATCCATCTTTGAGTGGTTACAAGGATGAGTTGTTATGGGCAGCTCTATGGCTCTACAAAGCCACCGACAAATCTCATTATTTAAAATATGCCTTACAAAATGCTCAATCTTTTGGGGGTACAACTTGGGCCATTTCAGAGTTCAGTTGGGATGTCAAATACGCTGGCCTTCAACTACTTGCCGCTATGGTAAATTCCGATTTTAATTCTTGTGATATAATATCTGATATTCGATCTTTATGTGGATTTTTTCATAAATTTAACAGTTATCTGTTACTTACAATATATGTTATGTTGAACTTGTACATTACTATGTTGTTCCGTCTCAATTTATGAGTTACTTTAACTTGACACGAAGTTTAAGAAAGAAAGAAGGACTTTTGAAATTTATAGTCTAAAATAAGTTCATAGATATTTGTGTAGCTAAAAATAGTTTCGTTGTTACTAAATGTAGAAATGTATCATTCTTTCTGGGACTGATTAAAAAAGAAAGCAAATTGTATAAAGTGGGATAGAGGGGTAATATATTTCTAAAAATAGTCCAAATATAATGTATTTTCTTTTTTTTTCTTAAATATCGTGTCAAGACAAAAAGTGTCACATAAAATGGAACAGAGGGAGTATATAATAGGAGAAGAAAAATAAATAATTTAGTTAATTGGAGTTTAGATGCGTTGAGTTATATTTATATTATACAATTTACAAGGACCAAAATAAGAACTTACCAATTATTGAGGGATCAAAAGTGTTATTATTTCTTTAACTTTTATTGATTAATTAAGATTTTACAAAAGAAAAAGAGGAAAAAGTCATCCATGTTTAGTTAAGTATTAGTCTTTTGTTTTAGTTAAGTAAACACATAGATTAATTAATTTGAAACTTTGACATTGATGTGTTACCTTGATCTTTGGTTCATTGAGATGTGTGCTTTTAATTTCTTTGCTTTTGAATTTTCACAAATTTAGTAATTATTTATTATTCCACGGTTTAATTATCTACTATTATATGTTATGTTAAATTTGTATTGTATTGTTACTGTATATTTAAAGGTAATTAATATACTTTTAAAAGTAGTCCTCCTATAATTTGGTTAGTTGAAGATTATATGTGTTGAGTCATATGTGTATTATAAGGATCAAAATCAGAATTTATCAATAATCGAGAATTAAAAATACAACTTTTATTAGTCTGTTGTTAGTTAAATGCATATATTAATTTGAAACTTTGATATTGATGTGTTACCTTAATATAGTTCATGTATCATTGATTAGGTAGAAAATATATGCTTTAGTTGTTAATTGTTCCTTTTTTTTTTAATTATTGAGAAATGAAAATACATATGAATGCATGCGTGGTATATGATTAATTTCACCCCTCTCTCCTTTTTTCATCTTAATTATTTTAGCATTAAAATTATTTTGAAACAACCTCTCCACCTCAATGAGATAGTGATAAGGTTTGCGTATATTTTATCCTCTCCAGACTCTACTTGTGAAATTTCATTAGTATGTTATTGTTGTTGTAACATTAAAATTGTGTGTGTTTTGACACGTGTTAAAGTAGAATCGTAGATGTCCGCTTTGAAAATTGTGAAACATTTTAAATGAGATTAATCTCAATTAGGAAAATTTTTGTCCTTTAGAATATATACAAACAACATATCGGCATAATTTATGTTAAATCAAGTAATTAATGGACGGAAGAATATAATTAGTCCAAAATCATGCATAAGAATAATGAGTTCCTTTCTCAATTTTGACCTTAATCCATGTTCTATGATTAAGAAATCTAGAATTTTGAAAATGATTTAAGTTATATGTATTGATAATGTCAAAAAAAGATTATATTATTAATATTGTAATTTAATCAATTATAACAAGTGGATTGTGTATCGTTTATTCTATATATGTTGTTAAGTAAAGTTCATCGAATTGAGTTGTTTGCCATTGTCATGTGACGGAAGAAAATTTATATCTTCAGTGCATAGAATTTAAACTCAACGAAAAATGACATACATCAATAAAATTAGGAAAGTTTTGGCACATGTTGAGATGTTAATGTAGGCTCAAGAAAATACTCCCTCCGTTCATATTATATGAACATTTTTTTTATAAATATTTATTCCATATTATATGGTCACTTTAAATTAGGATATAATTAATTATTTTTTTCTCATTTTACCCTCACCATTAATATAATATTTGAAAATTTCAAGAGGCTGATCAAATCCTTTCACATGATTTAAATAAAGGGTAAATTGGTAAGTTCACTAGTGTATTAATGATTTCTTAATCACCATATAAAATAGAAAGTGTTCATATAATATGAGACGAAGGTAGCAGTACTTTTATGTTAGATTGATTAATTAATTTCATAGAGACAAGAAGGGACCCTTGTCCTTGAGAATACAAACACCATATGTTGATTGGTTAAGGCAAAATCTTCTTATAAAGATAGTTAGTCCAAGATCAAATAGAGAAACAATCAAGAATTTTCCTTGTCAACTATAGTCCACTAATTTGGTGTTTCTTATATGGTTGAAGCACATAATAATGTCTTGATTTATGGCACTTGGCCATTGGTATGTCCCCTTGGACAAATCTAACTCTCACAATATAAAGATCTATTACATTATTAATATAATTTAGATCAAAGTTTATTGATCTAAAAAAATATTATTGATACAGTTACATTATAAATGATCAGTTTGCATATATATTTTTATATGATTGATACATAGAACTTTAACTTTTTTCTCGCATGCAGTTGCCAAGGCAAGGGAAGGGAGAAAAAGAGGACCATAAAATTCTCCAAGAATATCGTTCAAAAGGCGAACACTATGTTTGCTCATGTCTAAATCAGAACAATAAAGGTAATGTACATCGCACCCCAGGGGGACTCCTATACATCCGCCAATGGAACAACATGCAATATGTATCCAATGCGGCATTTCTCCTCATGGTCTATTCCGATCATCTTAGGAAAACTAATCAGATGGCTAGATGTGAACGTCGTTCCGTGGGTCCTGAAGAAATCTATACCTTTGCGAAATCACAGGTTGACTATATTTTGGGTTCAAATCCAAGGGGCATGAGCTATCTGGTCGGCTACGGACCCAAGTATCCCCAAAGGGTGCACCATAGGGGTGCATCGGTTGACTCATACAAAACGCGCAAGAGTTTCATCAGTTGTACCCAAGGGTACGACAATTGGTTTGGACGCAAGACTCCGAACCCGAATACACTATTCGGGGCACTAGTCGGTGGGCCAGATAACAAAGATCGATTCAATGATCATAGGAGAAACTACATGCAAACTGAGGCTTGTACTTATAACACGGCCCCTCTTGTTGGATTATTTGCAAAATTACATGGGCTAGACAGAGATATCGACATCGAAGATTCAACATCATTTTCTTCTAAATAAATAGTTTATAAACCACTATTTATTTAAAAATACCACGTAATTGTTTTATTTACTTTTAAATTGATTGAAACAAGATATACAACAAAAGAAAAAAAATAGTATATAGAGTATAATTCATTCGATGTATTCATCTTTTGATGTTCCACGATTCACTTCTATAAATAAATAAATAAAATTATATTTCTTCTTTTTTTGCTCTTATAATTCATATATTCTAGTTAATATATTGTTGGAAACTACAGTGTGCCGACACCATATAAATAATAATTATAATATTTGTAACTAAAATTTGTTGAAGTTTTATTAAGACGGTGAGGGGTTGTTCATCGTAGGGACTCGTATTATTGTGCAATCACATAATGAAGAGTCAAATCACTGACTACTAGTTCAACTCACCTCACCTCAAAAGTTCTCCTAGGCGTTTCTAATCGAAAATAATTTAATTTTAAATTTTTTTATTTATTCTTAATAAAATTATTTTTAATTATATAAATATTTAAAAATTATTTTTATCACAAATTTTAATTTTTTTTATATAAATATTATATTAAATAAAAAAATATCACATAAAATAAAACAAAAAAAAATATAAAATTTCAAATCAATCTCAAATTTAGACACATTATTAAAATCATCACTCTAATTGGTCAATTTGATGCCTATTATATATAACTAGTAACAAGAACACGTGCTCGCACGAATTCTAACACATGTTATTTTGTTATCTTAATTTATGTGATACTAATAGATTTTTTATATATATTTTTTTAAAATTTTTAAGTTATTGAGTATTGAAACTTATCATATTTTATATTATTTTAAAATAATACATATTACTTATTTTGTTCTAATTTATATTAGACATATAAAATTTTACGAGTCAATCAAAATTTATATTAATAACTGAAGCAAACAGCAATATATCCAGTGAAATTTCACAAGTGTAGTCTGGGAAGGATAGAATATACGTAAACCTTACCACTACCTCAAAGATAGAGAAACTGTTTTTTGAAAATCCCTATCTCAATAACCCAAATACAGAATAAACTAGATATGAAAAAAGAGGTAAAAAAAACTCGGAAAAATAACTAAAATAAAAAACATGATAGTGTGTAAATACGGTTAAAAATATATATATGACGAATAATGACAACACAAGATAAAAATACGACTAATCCTACTACATATCCTACTATACCCCAAGTCCAGACATCAACCTAATCCTACTAATCTATTAACCTGCTACTCTAATTCGCGACCTCCAATCCTTTTTAACTAAGGTCATGTCCTCGGAGAAATCAAGTTTCGCCATGTTTTGTCTAATCACCTCCCCAATACTTCTTTGGTCTACCTCTATTCCTTCGTATAACTCCTAAATCCAACCTCTCGAACCTCCTAATCGAAGCATCAGTACTTCTTCTCTGCACATACCCAAACCATCAGTCTTGATTCCCTCATCTTATCATCCACGGGGGCCACCTGTAGCTTCTCCCGAATGATCTTATTTCTAATCTTATCACTCCTAGTATGGCCACACATCCATCGTAGCATCCTCATCTCTGCAACTTGCATCTTCTGAACATGTGAATTTTTTATTAGTCAATACTCCACCCCATATAGCAAAGACAGTCTAACCACCATTCGATATTGATTAGAGCTAATATTATAAAATCAAACAGCTAAAACAGACATATCAATGAACAGTTGCTTTTGTAGAGCAATAAGCAATTAACTTGTGACTAACTATATTAACATTCCTTCAAAGCTCAAAAGGAAGCAAGTACAATGACTTACATGTCATGAGGTTCATCAAAACTACTATTATTAATTAATCTAGAACCAAAAAAAAGTTGCACACTAAGTTAATTATTACAACTCTTAATTCAAAATTAGAGAAGAGTAGTCCTATTTTAACTACTAATTTGGCTTTGTGGGTTAGTTTTCATTTGGTCATCAGAGTCATCATCCTTGTTATGAGAATTTTCTTTTCCCTCTTCAAAATTAGAATTCATGCCATGTTGTTGTTCTTTCTCCTCAGCCATTTCTTCAGCAACTCTATTGAATTCTTCTTCTGTGGTAGGTGCTTTCTCTTCTGCATGATGTTCATAATTTTCCTTGCTATATCTCTATCACAGTGTAAATTAAGCTTGTAACAATTGATAAAAAATAATAATCCATAAAATATATTATTTTAGTTTGAATTTATGTACAATTCAGAATTCATAAATCTCAAAATCTAACCCTCGAGATAGTTGTAAAAGTATACAGAATTCATAAATATACCCGTATAGTTGCAGGAAAGAAGGGCCGACGTGCGAGGAGTTTGAAGCGACATAAACTCGAGCTAGTGGAGAAGTGGAGAAAATTATAGCCACCCATATTGGATACTACTCCTTCAAACTTGGCTAACTTTAGTTCACAATTTATAATATGTTTTACAATGAAGATAGGTCTTTAATAAATACACAATAAAATGCAACTTCTTTTTTATGAGAATTAGAGTTTTTGGCAAAGGGATCATAGACAATAGGTTAGAAGGCAAGTGGCAAAGGAAGAGTCCTTGAGTATACCTTATGAGCTTTGAACATATAGCACTTGTCACCGTACGTGGCCGATCATTTGCCTGCCTCGTCAAGTCCTTAGTGTGAGGGCATATTTTTATATTTCTAAAACTTTAGGGGTAATATTATATTTGAGAAAATGTAGACATTTTGATGTTCCCAAATGAATATATTTGGTAAGGTTTAATAATATTTGTTTAATTTATTAAATTAAAAAATTAGTTTATATTTTAATTTTAATTTATTATTAATAATTATAGTTATTTATTCGTTATATTTTTTAAAATAATATATTTATTATATTTAAAAATTAATTTAATAGAATTATTTCTATTATTTATTATTTCTTAATTATTATAGCAAATGAATAAGGGTGAAGTAAAAATAAATTAGGACATCTTGAGGGTTGGATTCTAGTGGTACCTTCTTGGATCATCTGAATTTATATTTGGTAAAAGTGTGGCATGGTCATTAGAAAAAAATAAATAATTAAAATTTTATTGTAATATGTATTTTTTATGTTTAGCATAACTAAAGCCAAGTATAAAATTGATAAAAAGTAATTATTATTTTTTAATTATCTAAATTAATAACTATTTTAAGTTGAGTATATTTTACTGGACAGATAAAAAGGGATATCGGGTTAATAGGGTTTATTACTTGCTTTTATAAACCAAAATTTCCTTCTTCGGGAACAATATTCATATTCTTCCTTAGCTTCTATTATGGAGTCCAATGGCGTCGAAGCAGCTCGTATTCGCCAGGGAATCGATTCCTTAAAGTCTAACAAGAGAAACATAGAGCAACAAATTTCTGCTCTCGAAGCTCAGCTTCATCAACTTGAAGTCAATTCAGATGATGTATCTACTTCGTCGATTTCCAATGGAGATTTGGGGAGTTCAAATGGTTTATCTCCTGAAATGATTTACAGATACAGTCGTCACTTATTGCTTCCTTCATTTGGCGTTGAAGGTTCGGTTCGGTTCAATTGCAGTGAACATAGTTAATTGACTTGAATAAATACGTATTGCTGTTTGATAATTGAGATTTATTGTTGGAATTAGGTCAGGCGAATTTGTTGAAATCTTCAGTTTTGGTTATTGGAGCTGGAGGCTTAGGATCGCCTGCTTTATTATATCTTGCTGCATGTGGAATTGGTAAGATATGTTGTTGAATTCGCGTTTCTTTCTGCTCTCAGACTCGGAATTTAAGTTAGTGAATGGAGTTGAATAAGGAACTTTCGATTGTGCAATGCCGTTGAGCTGCTGTTAGAGTTGTTAGGAATCAGTTTTTCGTACGGTGTTTTGCAGGTCGGATAGGTATAGTTGATCATGATGTAGTGGAACTTAACAATCTGCAGAGGCAGGTAGTTTTTCAATCAGTAGTTATGTGTTTTATGAGCTGGCTATTGAATCTGATGCATGTTGTTTTTGCCAAGTGATTTTGTGATTTTAGCGGTCTGTTAATGAGCTATTTGGCTATGGTGTTGACATTGTATTCCAGATAATACATACGGAAGCATATATTGGAAAGTCAAAAGTAGAGTCAGCTGCTGCTACTTGTCGCTCGTAAGTCGCAGATAGATTCACCTTGTTTTACCATTGAACTTGCATTTAATGTTGTAGTTTTGTATGTTTGCTTCAGGATCAACTCCTCCACTCAGATTGTGGAGCACAAAGAAGCATTCCGCACGTCCAATGCTTTAGAGATTGTTAGCAAGTATGGCTTAGTAACACCTATTTATATATGGCTGCATGATTTTATTTCCCATATGTATCTCTTTTGATGTTTTTGCTGGTTCAGTTTCTCTTTTGCTTCAGTAGAACGGTGATTTTGACATTTCCTTGCTTAATGATCTATCTCAGATATGATGTGGTAGTTGATGCAACGGACAATGCTCCAAGCCGCTACATGATCAATGATTGCTGTGTTGTGCTTGGGAAGGTTAGTTGTTTCTTGCTATGTTGTCTTCTTATACAAATTTTGCTGGTAACTGTGATATTGACTGAAAGCTGGATACGGAAATGCTATATACTATGCAATTACCTTTTATGCAATAAGTTTTCTTTCTAGCTTTCATGTTTAAGTTTAAGAGGAGGCTTTTTCATACAGTCATTTACTCCCACATAAATTGCCATACTCATTTTCTGGTATGATCGTGTATTGTAGTGAATATTATTGCATGGACATACTGACACTGATAGTGTGAAATTGGATGGTAAGTTTCATTTGGATGTTGGTCCATTTATCTGATAACTGGTTATTTGTATTAACAGCCTCTTGTATCTGGAGCTGCTCTAGGATTAGAAGGGCAGGTACCATTTCCTGACAGCATTCATCATTCCTAGAGCTTTTGTGTTTCCCTAAAACTTCGAATTGATTGGTAACTCTATGCTCCCAATGGTTTGTATAGCTGACAGTTTATAATTACAATGGAGGTCCATGCTATCGTTGCCTATTTCCAACTCCTCCACCCACCAATGCTTGTCAGAGATGTGCTGACAGCGGAGTGCTGGGAGTTGGTAAGTTGTTCTTCTCTCCAAATAACCATCTAATCTCCTGTTCTCCAATAAGTGTTTGGGTTCCTAGATATCTCATATGTGTGAAATTTCCTTATTTTTCTGAACCAAACTTGTCTCTTTGGTTTGTGTATCAGTTTTCTACTTATCTTGAATGGTTAGAGACTTGGAGAGGAAAGTATTGATGCCATGTCGAATCTGGGATTTTTTTTTTTGGAATGGAACTGTTTTCTGTCTATAATTGTGAAACATATGGTGTTGCCAGCATGATAGTACTTTAGATCCTTCTCTCAGTATTATTTTTTCCCTTCACTTCAGTTCCAGGTGTTATTGGATGTCTTCAAGCCTTAGAGGCCATAAAGGTTGCTAGCTTGGTTGGAGAACCACTCTCTGGGAGAATGCTTCTTTTGGATGCCCTATCAGGCCGGTTTCGTAATGTGTGTTTGATATTCTAATTTCTCATACTTCCAGTCACTTTATTCTCTGTTCTTTCTGATCAGAGGAGATGTTGCAGTCCTTATTTTTTGCATTCTAAAATAATCAGTAAGCAAAAAATGAAATTAGGCAAAACTTAGGTGAGGGAGGCATAATAATTAAAAAAAAATTGACAAATCCTTTTGGAGTAGACAATAAACTTTTAAATAGATAGTTAGTAGGATGTGAAAATAGTTAGACTACAGGACTCTTATGAAAAAAGATATCTGGTTTGTCATTTAAAAAAAATGGAAAGAGATTTTTCGAAGTAGCTACTCCACAAACACTTGCAATACATGTGTATTTCCACTTACAACAACATACCCAGTGTGTTTCTCCACTTAAAGACCACCGTATCATATATTTATTCTATACATGCCTTGTACATAAAGAAGCCTAAAGTATTGTATTTAGTTAGGACTTTCACCATCCCTTGCACATATGGCAATTTATCTGGAATATCTTCTTTCAATATTTATTTCCCTATGTTCCTCAACATGTCTTATGTGTCACTCAATTCTTTTGGCACTGTCATCATCCAAATCATTATATCTCTTGCGAGTTTAGGTCAAACTTCGTGGAAGGTCATTGCAGTGCGAAGCTTGTGGAGATCATGCAGTATTGACAAGGCAGACATTTAAAGAGTTCGACTATGAAAATTTTACTCAAACACCTCTATCCACGGTGCATTTTAACTTTTCAATTATATTTGATATTTGTCGCCCTTTGAATCTGTGTATGTTTCCAGTATGCGAATGAAGACACAGCAAAGTAATCACGTGTAAAATGGCTCATCATGTAATTGACCATTGTTTCAGGGTCCATTGAAGTTGAACCTTCTTTCACCTGATGCTCGAATCAGCAGCGAAGAGTACAGTGAGAAAGTGACGGAAGGAGAAGCACATGTGTTAGTGGATGTTCGACCAGCTCATCACTATAAGATTGTTTCGCTTCCCAAATCTATGAACATACCTCTATCCACGTTGGAAGACAGATTACCTGAAATATCTGCTGCCTTGGAAAAAGAGGCAAAGAAAAATATGCTCAACAGTGGTTCAAGTGCTTCTTTGTTTGTAATATGCAGAAGAGGCAATGATTCACAAAGGGCTGTTGAATTGCTTCACAAATTGGGTTTCACTTCAGCAAAGGATATAATAGGGGGCTTAGAGTCATGGGCTCACAATGTGGATCCAAAGTTCCCTACGTACTAACTACATACAAACAAAATTGTCATCCATTTTTCCGGTTAGTTTCTTGCCCATCCTATGGTGTCTTTAATCAAACGCTTAATTTATGTTCTTGACTGAACTCCTATTACTGCTTTCACCGGTGATTTGTTGTCCTACTTTCCTGATGTTTATCTTCCTGCTTTCATATATTGCAATTCTTCGCGATGGAGTTTTAAGCACATTTTTTATCTTTCTCAAAATGGTAGAGCTGTTGGCTAGTTGACATAGTATTTGCATCAGGTTATCACTTAATCTATTAAGTACTGTATGTCGGACTTTGATTAATTTATGTCAACCTGAAAGCCTTTTGTCTAAATATTTAATGGCTACGTTATTAAATCATCATTGAAACATATGAGAACCTTGAGATAAACACTATTGAACTGTTGATGTATATTGCAACTTTAATTTGTCTGTTGTGTCACTAGTGAGCACGGGATATGTAAAACAAAAGTGTTTTCTTTCCAGCTTCAATAGTCTGAAGGAAAGCAATGACCTAGCTAGTAGTAGACTTCTTAATTTGTTTTGCTTTTGGCTCAAAAAGTGATGAACAGAAAAAAGAGAGGGAGCATTGCCTTATCCACTAGTTGTCCAATTAGAATTGAAATATTTTCTTTTTAACCTTTTAATTGACTTAAGTTTCTTTTTTGCCTTTCTGGCATGTTCTCTTGTCTCCTGAAAATCAAATTCTAAAACCCTTTGCGTGTAATTCCACAAGCGAGGTATTTGGAGAGTAAAATGTGCGCAAATTTTATTCCTATCTTGAGGTCTTGAGAGAGTAAAGTGTGCACAAATTTTATTCCTACCTTGAAAGGTAGAGATTATTTTCGATAAATACTGATTGGCTCTAGAAAAAACATATCAAAATAGATAAATGCATGTCCAAATATGAATTATTCAACTTATTTTAAAATATTATCCTCCGCTTAAAAAGTCTCCTTTCCTTTTTAGTCTGTTTCAAAAAAATGACCCCTTTTCCTGTTTTGGAAATATTTTAATTTCACCTTTCCACGTGGCATATTTAAGGTCACAAATTAAAGGGTATTATGATACATTTGACATAACTTTAATTTAGAACCACAAAATTGAAAAGTCTTTTTTATTTTCTTAAATTTTATGTCAAGTCATTTTTAAAAAAAAATGGAAGTACTCCCTCTGTCCTATTTTATGTGACATTTTTTCCTTTTTAATCCGTTCCAAAAAAAATGTCACCTTACTAGAGTCATAAATGATTTAACTTTAAAATTCTCCTTTTACCTTTAATGAAATGATTTTCAACCACACAAATATCTATGGATGATTTTAGACTACAAGCTTCAAAAAAATCTTTCTTTTTTTTAAACATCGTGTCGAGTCAACTGGTGAAACATAAAATAGGATGGAGGGAGTAGGATTTTTGTTCTCTCAAATATCACCTAATCTTATTCATGTCTCCAACATCTACTTGGTAGGGAAATGAATATGATAAAGACAAGAACTGGACCACCTTTCTTTACTCTTCATTTTTTTGTTATAAAAAGTGAAGTTGGCCAGGCCCCTACATTGCTCTTATATGTCAACCTCTATATAATATCAAAGCCATCTCCAACATTGTTCATTCCTCAAAAATTTCCAATAATTTTTTCTTCAAAAAGAATAATTCTCCATGGATAAGATTATGAAATCCCAAATTTTAAAACTTTTACTTATAGCTATCCTTGTGCTAATCACTCCTCTGATATCCTCATCTCAAAGAACTTCTTATCTTTATTTCATAGTTAATCTTCTCATCATTTCCTTAGGAGCTGATGCTGGCCTAATTTCCTTTTTCTCCAAATCTCAAAATGATGTCAATAGTAACCCCCCTCCTCTTTCTCCTCACACTACTGCTACTATTACTATTAAACAACAAAAAATTGTCCCTAAAGTTGTTGAAAAATGTGTTTCTGAGAAAATTGTTGGGGTCACAAAATTGATGGTGAAGGAGGATGAAGTGAAATTACAAAAGTGTCCTTCTACACCAAGTTTGTTTTTTATTGGGAGTAGTGAGGGTAGTAGTGAAGTAAAAGAGGAAGAGGAGGAGGAGGAGATTAGTGGGGAGGAGTTGTTTAATAAAGCTGAAATATTTATTGGTAATTTCTACAATCAGTTGAAAATGCAAAGAGAAGAATCATTTGAATCTTTAAAGAGAGTGAGATTTGCTTCTGATCTTAAGATTTGTATTTAATGTTGGGTAGCACTACTACAACAACATATCCGGCATATTCTCACCTATGTTGCTCGGACTCTTCAAAAGTGTTAGCAGGTGTGTTGAATTCGTTAAAAGTAGTGTATTTTGAAGAATCCCACACGGGTTCGATATTGGAAGTGAAGAGTCCGCACAACTTAGATTCTCACTGGTAATTTAGGATGTTCGCTGTCTCATTTGTGGGGTTTGAGTCTGGTAGGATGTAGTATGCAATCTTGTTAGTGAGGTCTGAGCTTGAAGTGGATAGAATATACACAAATTTTACTCCTATTGTATGAGGTAAAAAGACTGTTTTCGATAGACTATTAGCTTGAAATTGAAGTTCTCGATCAAGATCTTAAGATTAAATTAGGAGAGTGTTCTTGCAATATTGTATTGGACATGTATATAAAAGATAATGTTTTGGATTTAGAATTTAAGAATTAGTTTGTAATTGATGTTTTTATTGTATATCGTAATTTGGGAAAGTACCTAGCATATTGTACATGTATCTTTGTGTTTCTTAACAAAAATTTCTTCTAAGTGTTTGAATTCGAAACCTTGTTTGAATTCGAAACCTTTAATTAAAAATGAAGAAATCTTATTCATGTCGTGAATCTTTTTTTTTCCTTTGATTACACTTATTGCACATTACCAAAGTGCACGTAGTATAATAATTATTTGGTTTTTGTTTTATCTCTGGAAAAGTTACTTTATAGGAAAAAGAGCCTACAATATATGTTGTGGCCTGTGGGTCAAGTTGAATTCAATAATTTTGGCTTAAATTATAAAAGGAATTTATTAGAATTTGGTCTTGATTTTTTAATCATATTTGCATTTTATTTTTCAAAAACATTACTATAGTTGTTTTTATTTTCTTCTAAAGGAAAATATAATTCTATTCTATATTTTGTTAATCTTTTATTCGAGAAAAAATTTGAAGCTCTATAAATAGAAAATCCCTCTTCCCATAGCAAAATATAATAGCTTTCACAATGTAGTCATTTAAAGAGATTTTCTCCGAACATGTTTGTACATTTTCACTATTATAATAATAAATATGTATATCGTTTGGTCAAACTATATTAATAATATATTTTTTGTATGTTTTTCTTTGTCATCTAATTTATTGTCAACATGATTTATAATTGTTAGCTTCCGCAAGATACCTTTGATTCTTTCGAATTCAACAAAATTTATTAACCAAAATTCTTATGTTTGATCATCCTCAAAATTGTATTGACATTTTTGAAAGGTAAACTTATTCTCTATACTCTTTAAAACTTTATTCGATATTCTATTATAAAAAAAAAGGAACATATGCTCAACTTTATATTATTCTAAAAATGTACTTTTCAGAATATTATCGTTAGTAAAAAAAAATTAAAAAGAGGCAATTTTAGAGAAGGAAAAAAAAAACTCAATTGTGACCATAATTAAATTGGAAATAGGATTTTTAACACATATACACTAACACACGTAAAGAATATGTTTACGTTATCAATTTCTTTAAACCTGCTTTAGTTTTTTTTTTTTTTAATGTTTCGTACTTTTTATGGACGACTAAATCTAGGGTGTCTGGTAAGGAGGAAATATATTTCGTTGTAATGTTTTTAATTTTTTGTTTGTTTGATTGATTGGTAAAAATTATGAAAGATATTTTTTCAGAAAATAATTTTTTTAAAAGTGACGAAAATGACTTCTCTAGTAGAAATAGGGAAAATAAGTTCGTCTAGTAGCATTTGAACTTTTGTCTTGATTCTTGAACACACCTCATCTTTGTCCTCCTCCCTACCACTCCACACCCGCACCCACTATTGTCTAAATTATATTTTAGTTCTTTTATAATAATTATTTTATACTCTATTCTAGGTACAATTAAAACTTATTGAAAGAGGAGGAAAGGATGTAAACTCGACCTCCTAGATTCTATACAAATAGTGGTGGAGCCAGGATCGTCACTAAGGGAGTTTAAAATCTAAAAAAATAGTTATACGAACTAGTTAAAAGAGAGTTTGACGTCTATTATATATTATAAAAAAAATTATTTTAAGTATATATAAATAATATAATTTTTTATCAAAGGAGTTCGGATGAACCCCTAATCAAGGGTTAGCTCTGCTCCTGCCTATATAATTGTTTGTGTTATATTCTGCAAATCTTTGTGAAGGAGACCTGACCTTGTTTTGAGTTTCTTTAAAAGAAACATCTCAATCTTTATTTGCTAATTAACTGTTTTATCATAAGATGAAAGCAACATAAGATCGTCAGCTTTGTTAAGGATCTATTTGTACTTATTAATATTGGAAGTTAGTACTTTGGACTAATTAATATTGCACCTTAATTACGACAATTTGCTAATTGGAATGTTGTTCTAAAGCATCTTATCACAATCAATTAAATGCGACGTAAAGATTTTGAGTTTATGTGTTTTGAATTCTAAAAAATATAATTTATCAGATTATTAATAAATTATTTAACGTATATTAAGTGAATTTTTGTATCATAGTAACCAATAGCTTTATATATATGGATGAATTCACTAAATATTTATAAATATTGATTATGATTCTAATTATAATTGTATTAATTTGATATAATATAAAATATCTAAATTTTACGCTATCCATTAGTATAGTTAATTCCTTCTCAAATATTCTTTTTATTGTGGTAAGTAAAAAGTTGAAGCCCTTTTCCCTCCTGCTATATTATGTGAGGTGACCATGCAAAAGAGTGATAATATATCTTTTTTTTTCCTGATTTGCACTGGGTGTCCAAGTATCTTTGAGACCGACTAATTTCGGGGTGTCAGAAATTGGTTTGCACCCAGTGAGTTTTGAACTTGAGACCTTGAAAGGGAGCAAACCCCAAGGCTCAAGTCTATTACCACCGGGCCAACCCTTGAGGGTTCAAAAGAGTGATAATATTTTTTTTCTCGTACATTTTGGTTTATGAAGATTTTCTTGAAAAGAGTTTCCCTCCTAGTTTTTAGTATCTATCCGCATGGGAGCTCGATTAAATTTGAATCTACGGTTTATTTTTAGGAGCTATGCTTCTAACATAATTTTTTTCATTTTCAGAGCTTTGAAACCCGTCTCGATACGAAGAGAGGTTACTCAATGCTTACTCATCTTGGCCATCTCCTTATCTCTAGATATTTCATATGTCCTTTATATGACTCTTATTGATGCTAAAAGCCAGTCAATCACTCTTTACACCCTTTTGTACAAAAATTTAAATTGTATGTCCTAGCAATATAAAGTAAAGATATTTAAAAAAGCAAATTCGAATTTTATAAGAAATTCTTCGCTTGCCGCTGAACCGTTTAACGCATTTAGGCTATTAAGTTCACAGCTTATTATATGTACATAACACATGCACATACACAAAAGCTATTGATTTCTACGTACCAAAATGTAGATTAAACTATGTATCTACCCTGTTTGTAAGGCAATCACTTGTAAATTTTTATGATAGGCATTACTTGGCAACACAAAAGAAAATGAATAGAAATATCATATCATAAATACAAAGTCAATTTACGATAATAGTTTAGATTGTTTTATATTATCAGTATTTATAACTGAAATCGTTCAAAAATACATGACAACAGACGAAGATGTAACACGTAAGATTAAATGAGATCCCAGCAATTGTTAAGAGGCCAAATACATCTACATCTACAAGATTAGACATTATTAGAAACGGTCACAATATAGAATAACATAGGATAATGTTGCATGAGAATCGTTTGATTTCGATGTAAAACTCAGAATGTCTGCCCTTCTTTTAGAAATGTGTTTGTATTTCTTGAACTGATAACTTGAAACCCCCCACACCCCCAAATGTTTCACCAAACAAGACTCAACATCCAGTGTCAAATTCAAGTTCTCACCAATTTGAATGCTCTTATATACACCGGTAACTTCAATGGTATCGGAGTTAATGTGCTTGTGTATCCTGAAGGAGGTGATGGTTTTACTCGAGGACTGTGAAGGCAGATCCTTTTGACACCCATGACGAGCCAAGTTTTTTTCGTCCATGCCTCATTGCACAGGAGAAGCAACTATCCAGATACTGAAGGTAAAAGTTCATGATAACCGACTAGCCAACAGCCTGTGGTTAAAAGAATCACAGAAACTCACCTCGGAAAGGCCACAATATTGATCAGTATAGGAGTAACGTAGAACCTGTTAAAGATTAGAAAACAGCCTGAATAAACTTATATAAGCTTAATAGATAAGCATGAAGGTGCTTCAAAACATGTTTAGTATCCAAGTCAAACTGATACAGTGTAAACCTACCTTTCCTTTTGTGTCATAAAATGAGGCGCTTTGACTACTAGAGTGATCATGCTCTTAGAATTCGAGTCAACTTATAGACCTGCAGGAGTTGAACCAATTAATCAAGCATTTAAGATCTGCATACATTCTACCCTCCCCAGACTCTACTTGTGAGATTTCACTGGATATGTTGGTGGTGGTGGTGGTGGTGGTCATGGGCTGATGGTAAATGAAGGATATCTATAGAGGCTGTTTGACCAAATATGTAATTCACAAGTGCTTTTGCAGAATAATATTTCTTATAATAGCTTTGGGGTACTTCACAAAATGTAGCTCATAGCTTCTACTCTCAGAAGCCTAAATTGAGGGGTGCATGAAATAAAAAGAAAATCAAACCTGAGCACTTCTACTTGGCAGAGGTACTTCCAAGCAAAATCTCATTCCATCAGCTCTGAAATGGAAAACATTACGACATGCATTATATAGAAGTTTAATACGTATATCAAAAACACTGGAATTCATCTTCCTAGTAGAAGTAGAGAACATAAGTAAGCAACCTAAGTTGCTTGAACTCTTCATTTTTGGTGCCACATCCATGTTGACACAATATGGGTGTGGAATCCATGTCCGATTTGGTCAACCGATTTCGGGTACTTTGACCAAAATCGATGGGGAAGTTTGAAGAGTTTCAATAATTTTTATAATCAATACAAAAGCTAAGGTGAAATTGAAGAAAATGGAATACTTTTTTCTTTTTATATCTCATAATTTAGGTTTCATCACTCCATTTTTAGATATTTTAATTATTTTTAGGCAAATACCGCACTCGTATCCATATATGGATCCATATCCTCGAATCTTAAAAATTAGATCATGAAAGATCCGACTTCTAGATTTGCACCCGTATCGGACACCCGCCCCGAGTCCGAGCAACTTAGTAAGCAACTAGATATTAGCCATGAAAAAACAAGTGAAAAAGGAAAGCAAGTGATTGGTTACCTTCTACTAATGGTTCTTTGAGTATTCTGATCATGGCCAAGTAGTCCTCTACCACCATACTTCTTTTCATCTGTATTTAATGTGACCTATAAAAGTTCATCGAACAATAGAGTAAGAAATAGCCAGTGATGTTACAAAAACCATAGATCAAGTGATAAAATGATATGTCCACTGTGTTCCTTGATAGATGTACTATTCTTTGGAATTTCAAGTTATAGCTAGAGACACAGGAAAATACATAGGTCGAGTAATCAATGATATGTCAACTGTGTTCCTCATATCACAAGTTTCAAAAATCTAATACACAAATGTTATGGCATGTTTAAGACTATAAGTTCCAAAAGTCGTACTCCTTTCTTTCTTAAAATCCGTGCCTAGTTAAATAGGTTCATATAAATTGAAATAGATGAGTAATACTCTTCTCCATGTTCATGCAGGACTGAGAGAGAGATCAAATTAGAGAAAAATCATCCTCTACTCACGTAAGCTAGTGGTTATTCTATTAATTTACTACGGAGACTGGCATAGAAGTAGGGATAGATAGGGATGGCAATGGGGCAGGGTGGGGAAGGTGGGGGG
>JBCEWC010000268.1:0-39776 GCA_038996855.1 Solanum aculeatissimum | reverse complement strand
TCCACCCTTCCCCCCCCCCCCCCCCGCCCTATGATGATTTTTTTTCATTTTCAACCCGCCCCACCCCACATAATTTTAAACCCACCCCACTCCACATAATTTTAAACCCGCCCCGCCTCATTGTCATCCCTAGGGATAGAAAGTCAGAAACAATAGCTACATAAATCCTTTCAACTTACAGACCTGTTCCAAGTTGATGATCCTTTTTTCACACTTCACCGCATGTTTATGTGGGAGTGAGAGATGAATATAGGAGAAATGTAAATCTCTCACGCAAGCTAGTGCTTTTTTCATTTATCAGGGTGGTTGGCTTAGAGACTGCTCCCCATCCCCGTTAGAAGAAAGTGAAAGATGCACAAATATTTTATCTCATAACTTGTGTAAATGGAAGTGTGACCATATGTCACCTCTAGGATCATCTTCATAAAACATTAGCTACAAGGGACAGCAAATGTTGAAAAGAGACTTCAAAAAATTGAGACCGAGGCATTCAGCAAGAAAAAGGTAAAACCACACTTACTTGATACTCTCCAGCTTCTTCCACACCTATAATGTATCTTTCATATGAATTGACAGGATGAAAATTGAACACAAAGAGATTGGGACCTCTCAAGTAAGAAATCACCTGTGGCAAAAATGAATTCACTCTTTATATTTTCAAGAAATAATGTTTTCCAAAGAAACTAGCTATATTGATAAATTCCAGCAAACAAGCAACCGTTATGATGCTCTTCCTCCCTAGGATCACAGACAACTAAAATATGAAACACTCTCCATGGTTTAGAAACCCCAATACAGCGCCATCTCGAGCATCACCTTCTACTATCATCAATCAGTCACACTAGAAAAACGAGATACAGGCAAAAATTGTAATGGAGAAATATCAAATAAAAGAGAGTGCTTGTACCATGTTAGTATCATTGATATGGTGAATATTGGCAAGACCTCTGGCCAGAATTCTCCCATTTTTATCCAGGTCCATCATATCCTGAAAATGGAAGAGTCATAACTCTCTTCTTTCTTTTTCCTTTTGGTTGCAGAACAACTATTCCAAATTACAGTAGAACAAGAAAGAAAGAGATACATAACATATGCCTATGACTGAATCAAACACAAGCTATCTCACCAATCAACTAAAAAGAAAAACATAATGGTTATGGAGAGGTGATAAATACCATTCGAATATGAAATAAAACAATAAAGACAGGAGTGGCACACGAACCTCATTTACTAATGCTGTAATGCACAACTATGTGAGCTACCTTAATTGATCATGCAGTATATCGTTTCCGCATGATATCAGAAAAGGTTGCTATGGTGTGTGGAAGCCTAACTATATATACCCCTTGATGGAAAATAAGGGAAGAAAGCAATATATAGTTGCCAAAAAATATCTAAAGAGTACACTATTTTTTCAGCATAGAATATCAGAGAAGGGTTGCTGTGATGTGTGGAAGCCAAACAATCATTACTCCTTAATGAGAAAAAGGAGGAAAAGCAACAAGCAATAACAAACAGAATATATACTAAAAAGTACACTCAAAAAGGAGATAACAGTGTCATTTACTAATGCACAACTACTAGGCCTCCCTTGCATTGCTCGTATTGAGTATTTTCTCCACACAGTATCAGAAAGACATTACCAGAATTAATAGAAAACAAACAATGATGTGTGATAATAAAAAATATTAACTCCTTGAGGAGGGGTGGAGAGGGGGCAACAAGTAATATGCAACAGAATATCTACTAAACAGTACATTTCAAATGCAATATATCTTCAGCAACAGTTGTATAAGGAGATTCTACACACACACACACACAGAGAGAGAGAGAGAGAGCAAAGCACATTTTGCATAATCAGAAGTTTGGTGGTCACCTTATCAAATGAGAACAATTGATAATGTACATCATTTTCCAATAGATCCCAGCAACGGTTAGCTAGTGAAAAGGAGAAATTGTTGCTTGACATTGGAAACTCAACTCTCTGTTGCAGGAAACATGTTATTTGGTACTAAGACAATTGAATATAGTCGTAATTGTCCACAAGTCATATATGAAGAAAATAACTAGTCTCACCTTTGGGTGACCAAATTCATTGCCCATGAAGTTGAGGTATGCATGACCACCAATTGTAGATGTAATTAATCTGATCATCTATTTAATACAAAAGATTCCAACCATAATTAGACAAGTTCAAATGCATGGGAATACCACAGAACACAAGCAGGCAAGTAATCTAAAATTGTGCTGAAAGGAGGGAATTAGCCTAGTGAATCCTTCATATAAATTCATTACCTTGTGTAAGGAGTTTATCTGAAGAACTAATCTATTAACCAGAAAATCAAGGAAATCAGATTCATCAAGCTGAATTACTTTTCCCGGAAGAAGAAAATACAAAAGGCTAGTTCCTTGTTGAAGCACATAAAATTTTCACCTGAATGCCACTACTTATTGACTGCAACATCAAGAACTACGAGAACCGTACAGAGGTTAATTTGACCTCAAATAAGAGGTATTGTGTAAAAAAAAAAGGGCAGACTAATGTATAAAGCATCCCGCATTAGCAAGGTTCAGGATTACCAATATAGAGTGAGACAATATTATTAAGAGACGAGTGAACGGTGACTGTTCGGAAGAATCAGATCTAATCAACCAAGGGTAACCAAGAAATGTCGAGCAAATGTGCTTGTATAACAAGCAACCTCTAGGTAGTACCAGACATTCACATTCTACATTAAGTGTAAACCACGAGTCAAGAAACTACCTTGTGTAATGAGCAGCCTCTAAGCAATGACTCTTGTGATATAGAAGATCTCCCCAAGGAGTTACCAATCAGTATTTCCGCGAAGGAGCGACCTCCAGAAATGGACTAAAACAGAAGGGAGGATTATAACCAGTTAGATAACGTTGATTACAGAATCAGACCTTAACAATATGAAAGAAAAGTAAGGGAAAGGGGAGAAAAGTCATAAATACGTGACAATAAAAAAAGAAGTGTACCTACCTGGTTGTGATTTTCTGCATACAAAAGCATCTTATCTGTCTTTTGTCTGTCGCCCACTAATGTGCTAACAATCTGAAATAAGACAACCATATTAAAAACCACCAACTACCATAACATTAGATGTTGGAAAGGAGAAAAATCCTGCAAGCCAATAATGCAAGGATCAACCTTACTCATGCACCATTCATGATCAGGAGTATTTTCAAGTAATGCAAGCCACATCTCTGAGGCAGAAATATTGGCAAAATAATCAAAGCCCAGTCCACCTTGAGAAGTTGGGTCGCAGAGTCCAGGATACAGAGTTGCCTATGTACAGAAAGAAATCTTCATCAAAGGACAGTTAGGGGTTGTTTGGTTTAGAAGCAAGTTATGCAGAAATTAGAAATGTAGGGCTTGTAATGCAGGATTTAGTGATACACAGAATGTAATCAAGGATTAATAATGCAAGGTTTGTAATTTAGAGATTATATGCTATTTGGATATTTCATTGTCGTTTTAAAATTTATCAAACAATGTATTTTTTAAAATATGTTTTCTGTTTTTTTCAAAGATAAACTATTAGTTACAACATGAAGGGTTATTCTTTTCATTTAGTTGTTTTAATCCATGTATTACTAACCACTGCATTCTTATTCCACATAAAATAATACATAGATTCCCACATAACTTATGCAAGTATAAGCCATGTAGAAAAGAAAATTTGAAATCATACATGTAATAAATTATGTTAAGATTAACGTGGAGCAGAAAAATCAAACCGAACATTGTAATGTTGAATTTATGTGGAAATTACTTCTTCATTACTCCAAAACGAACGTCACCCAAAGGTCTCAAACTACAAGTTGCATATGAAAAGCAAGGAAAACTAGTAATATAAGACTCGAGAAAACTTGCACAAGAAAACCACTCAACAATGAATTATCTCTACTTATCAATAAACATTCAGTAAAATCTCTTTCCGAGAGACATCTAAAGTATCATAAGTTATACTCAGCAGAACTAAGTTCAACAACCAAGGACTTCTACTTCCTCGAAAGCATCTAAGGAAAGCAATGAACAATTTCAAGAGAATTGGAAAAAATCACTTACATCCTCAGCAATCGTGATCACATTAGGATGCAGAGCATGTAGTACTTCATTTGCTAATATGAGGTACAATAAGGCCTCCCGGTCAACATATTGGTTACAGTATCTGCAATAATTAAGGTTTTAGATTGTCGAGAAAGACCACGCAACAGAAAGATAGATACCCATAATTTTCCAGTGTTTAACATACATCCTAGTCACATAATTTTGTAACTTGAGGTTCTTCTAGCTTTGTTTTCTAATCCACATTACACCTCTACACTTCCTAATCAAGATAGATACCAAAATCCAGTTAAAGACAGCAAATATATGTCATTGGTGAACAATGCATAAACATTTTTTAATAAGTGAACGACGCATGATCAATTAACATGACACAATTAAACTTTTGACACTTACTCATCCATATCACCAGTAAAGGAAGCAAATCCATTATGCGTATACAACATGGATGAGAGCGAATGAAAATGGAAGCCATCAACGTGATACTCCTCCACCCACCTGAAAAATACCATTGTATAAGCAACATGTCAAGAAAATATCTTCGTGCACAATCATTTCTGTTAGGTGAGAGCACTTCGTTTCAAAAGAGAGGTTTGGTTCTTAAACAGGAATCGCTCACAGTGATACATCAACTGTATTGTGAACGTGGATCTATGAGAGTTGACTAGAAAGAAAACATACATGCTGCCAACCGTCAATTGGCTAGGTAATGGCCCTCTCAAGCTTTCTTCTGGATTGAGTTTCTCTTACACCAAAGATGGAAAAGCAAAATACAACTAAGCTTTTACTTTGATAAATAAAAATGGCTACAATTTCACTTTGATAAGAAAAATTGGACTCCATCTGGGAAAGCGCATGACGCCACATTCCAGTGAGCAGAAGCAATTTACAATTTTACAAGAGTGAATCTACTTCGTTACATTGAAAAGTTGAGGGAGAGGAATTACTTTTGTATTTCCCACTTGATACAAAATAACTACAACATAAACCCATATATAGGTGTAAAGTGCAACAAAATATAGCATGAAATGAACGATTAAAGGATGGTGATGCATTAATTGCACAGCCAGCAATATTTATCAGGTGCCAAACCTTGACTTCTAACAAAACTTAAAACTAGATATGAAACTGACAGAATAACATGCATAGGATGGAAACTATCTAACTATAAACTCACCAGTTCAGATTTGAAAGAAGAAAGTGCAGAACATCAAGATCTCCATATTTGAACATCCGTGTGCCCCAGAATTTGTGGTGTCCACGTTTACCTAGTTATGTAGTAAATGCAGAACTCAGGATCCAAAAAGAAATCATACGAGATCAAAGTACTGAAAATGTTTAGTCATATATAGATCTTTTGCCAAGTTACTGAAGAGAACTCCAACTAATTAGAACTTCCATCAACATAGGAACTCAACAAAAATAGTATATTAGAATTACTAGTAGAATAAACAGTGAATACGGTGTCTGACTTGCTTCAACTTAGAATTCTCTCCACCCCTGAAAATCCTCTTATTATGTTCTCTCCTGACAGAGCTTGAGATGAAACTTATATATTTATATCTTGGCCAGTGGTGTAGCATGTGGTCACATGCGTATACAAGCCATAACCAACTGTTTTCCAATTTATCTTTCCAGCTTTTGATGATCTTATGGGAAAAAATGATAGAATGGTTTAGAGGCTTTTCTGCATATCTATTTTCAAATCCATTACAAGCTCTTCATAGCAATAAAATAGCGTATGAGTGCTACATAGGGCTTAAGGAAAGAAAAGATTGTGATTAAAACATATTCAGAATTTGACATCAATCTATTCCCAATATGATGTAGCAGGTGTAGCCTAGCCAGCAATCATTTTTGTCATGTAGTACGAATAGTTCTAAACTAGATACTAGCATAACAGCGATGTAAGCAAATTGGTTGCCAAATCCCAGAACCACATACCACAAATGACATGCATCAGGGAACGCTGTCTGTGATTTTGTAAGGTAACAAATGAAAATTAATCAGGGAGTCAAGTGCTTCTAAACATTCTCTTGAAGACTATACCAGTGTGGAAATAGCAATCATTTGTTCCATCAAAAAGAGATAACCCAACCATTTCATCTGCTGCTGCATAAGAGTGCACAATCTCCAAAAAGACGAGCAATCCAAGCCCTGCAAAACAGAACATGATTAGTAAAACCAATATGCGTAAAGAGAAATCATAACAAGGAGGGGTATCACAATGTTATCCAGAATATTCATTAATGTAATAAGATAATGTATATAATTATTACCAGCACACAGGTTAAAGGAAAGAAGAGGCATAAGCTGGAGAGGGTACTGAAATTTTTTTTGTAATCTGAAAAAACTAAGTTGACATGTTGTGTCTTGCATCTTTATTTCTTTTCTTTTTTAGAAGGAATCTTGTGTATGAGACACCATTATTCGCCTTAAAAAGGAGGAATTTAAAGATATGAACATGGTTTTAAGATGTTTCTTGGAATAGTTTGACCGATACAGGTTTTAGAATAATTTTAAGGCTCAGAAGATAGCATCCTCTTTGATAGGACTATCTGTCAATTCATGTCATTCCCAATGATTAATAAAATATGTTCACAAGTTTCCTACTTTCCGTGGCAAGTAAATGGTGTTTTATGCTTTCGACACAGCAAGCTTAGGAAGATGGGTAGGTTCTAACGAAGAGTAAGGCCTTAGCTTAAAGCAACTAGCTGCAGGACTTGTTATGATGAAACTCACTCAATTACTTTTTATGTTTTCATATTCATATTTTTATCTCTCTGTAACAATTGTTTGGGGTGGACTTCCGTGGAAAATGAAAAGACCTTTATTGGATTGGAAGCAATGACTTAAGCCTCTGTCTTCTTCTTATAAGGTGTTTAAAGAGCATGAATCTTTAGTTTAATTAAGTTACAATTTGGAAAATGAAAAGGCCCCATTTGATTCAATTTATGAATTATCCCACTAAGAGTCTACCACATGTTTTTTTCATAATAATAATAAAGTATATCGTTCATCTGTCTCTTACAACACGGCGAAATTAAATGGTTCAAATCTAAATTGATTTTAAGTGCTTTTTATTTGAGCAATCTGCAGACAGCGGCATAGACGTTTAGGTTTATGGAATATCTAGTAATGAATGAACATCCTCTAAGTTCAAGAAACCAATCCGCAGACAGCACATCATAGTATACATAAGCTTATACAGTATCCAAGAATAACTTATGAGCATCTTTTCTTTTAGGATAAATAACTTATGAGCGTCTTCTGAATCAAGAAACAAATGAAATGCATGTTATGCTATTCTAAGCAGAAAAAATATCTACTAAATGAGCCTGAAAAAAAGTGTCTACCAATTAATCTACCAGAAAATGACACTTCAATCATAAATCATACAGAACATAGTTATAAGAAAATTAAAAGGAAAGAGGAAGCAAATAATGCAACATAAGTAGTCACAACAGCATAGCAGGACGTAAACCATATTTGCCCAGATCAAATGTCAAGGATTACCATGTGCTTCATCAACCAAGCGCTTGAAGTCATCTGGTGTGCCATAACGACTACTAACAGCATAAAAGTTGGTCACCTTCATAGGAAAAAAGTTGGTGAAATCATATTGATGGTGAGAGAGAAACTATTATTCATAAAGCCTGAGCACGTTCCAAATCTATACAAAAAGGTTACAAGTCTTTGCCCAATACACTATTTCCTAATAGCTAAAAAGAGTGAGGGGGGCATAAAGATACAATCTCTCAAATGCATAACCAGACAATTGGTCAACTAAAATTGTTCAATTTATACTGTTCATGCAGGATTCATGAATTTAAAATCTGTTAATTTTACCAGACTCAAAAAATTGATAAAAACAGCAGATTACTCATCTGATTTATTTTCATATAGTAATTGAATACAGGAAAGGACATCAATTGGAGATTTGCCTCAAACAAAGAGAAAATATTGCAGCATCTAGCTTCCTCTCTCAGCTTCCAACATAAAACGGCATATGTGCATTTAGCTTAATATTGTAACCCTTTAAAATAGAAACTTATGTTTGGTTGTAGGGTCGGAAATAAGAGATGTTAGAATATGGAAAGTAAGGAGTGCTAGTCATTTTTCTAGTTTGGTAAGGAAGTAAATGTGTGTGTATTCGGTTGCTCTACTGTAGAGGAATATCCTTTCACTTCCCCTCCATGTATATTAGACGACCAATTCACTGCTTGCTCTAACAGTAGTAAGTCAAGAAATAATTATCTTCCACCTTCCCCATCCCCTATCTAGAACTACCAAGCTATTAGGAAAAATAACTGAATTTGGATAAAAGAATCATTTTTTCAACCAAGTAATTGAATTCTTCAAAGCCCCTTCACCACTGACATCCCATTCTCATCCCTGTCATCACCACAGACCAGCAAAATCCTCTATCTTGGTCTGCCACCCTCAACTTGTCACCACTCGCTCCCTATTACCACTGAGGGATCTACGAAGCCCCACCTTTCCTCAATATCATCTACTTCCATAAAATCCCATTGTCTGCAAATGCAGAGACATACCCATGCACAAAATTATTTCCATCCAAATGCAGAGACGCAGAAGCCAAATGCAGAGACGCAGAAGTCTATATTTGACAGATTAACTCCTTTCACCAATTTCCTTTTCATTCCTTAATTGTCTCATTGTCACCGCTCTAGAGATACATACAAAATGGCAGTAAGTTCACATTTCAGTTTTGTTTTGTTTTATGGGTAAGAAGCAGTAGTTCATTTTTCTATTATGCTCTTCAGAGGCCAGTACCAGTAGAGAAAACCACCCAAAAGAACTAGAAGATATTCAGAACTAAGTCTACACTCTACATAATATGTCTTTTGCTTTTTTCTCCTTTTTTTTTCTTTTGTTGACCTGTTGGGTGTTATTCAATAAAAAAGTTCCCATGAAAAACAATCTTAAGGTAAGGCTCGGTGCAAGAGGGGCATTGTCACCAAGTTCAAGCCTTGTGACCATGTAATAAATCCCAAAGTAAGTAATGTGAAAGCCGAATAACATGGCTCGCTTTTTTATGGTAGGAAGCACAAAAATCCAATTTTGAGAATGTTTCGTATGTAGCTTTAAGAGATTGAGTATTGAGGAGAAACTACTTCTAACTCACTCTATATCCAACAGTGAAATAATCCTTGTGCTCAACAACTCCAATAATTTGTACTGCATTGTATCCAGCTTCTTTTACATGCGGAAGGACCTGGAATGACAAAAATAATTATTAAATGAAGTCAACTTGCAAAGACAAAGAAAAAGCGGTAACAAATTCTTTATCCATACAAATACAAACACATAAAGAAAAGAAAAACAATCTTTAAGCATAAGACCAAATATTTCTGATAAAACAAACCTTTCTTCTAAATAATATGGATTTCGCTGAGATATAACAAGCCAAACCAAAGATTGGAAGATACTTCTACTCAACAAGATTTGAAGAGTGGCAGTTAAAAAATTGTAAGATAAGTACAATGTAGTCACCTTGCTAATAAAATCATTGAAAGAGGAAACTTTTGGTTCCTGGCCAGAGATACCAACATGACATTCATATATGCGCAAGGACTTAGGCTTGACTGGTGGCTTGTGTTTCCATTTATAAGCATACTCAGGAGGTGGTTCCCAATGGACTGCTAATGCTTGCTTCCCATCCGCTTCTGCAAATCAGTAAAGGAGTTCAGCAACATCAATACATACAACAGCAACATCAAGAGAAGGACTACCAGTAGCTAAGGAAATAAGAAATGAAATCAACAGCAATAATATGATTATGTCCTGCATCTCTTTTCCAGTGAGCATGGACATCCAATTTAGAATCATCTACTCAAAATGTTAATTAAAACGCACAAGTCAATTATGAAGGCCACTCCCTCGCCCCCATATTGCTTTTAACCAAAACAGAGAATAGATTGACTTCCTGGATGATGGAACAAGCTTTTAACATAACAACTATTGACCAAGCTTAAGTTAGCTTCTTAAGTTCATTCCTCTCCTCTAGATTCACTCACTTCCACACAGATGCAGATTTTGATTCGCTGTGTCGAAGGAGAGGAAAGACACAAAACCTGAGCTTGTTATTCACTCACTCACTCACTCGTGCAACAATGCCGACTCCTCCTTTCACAGATAAGACTGATTTCTTTTTTCACCGAGATAAAACTTATATAATGCATCAGTCCATATATTCAAAGACCTTTCGATAAGATAAACTACACACACCTAAAACATATGCCACTTACCACTTCGATTCAAAGTGGTTGCATACCTTTGCCCATTCAATCGAAATGATACTCGATTTATGAGCATTAACCTCCAACTAAGCTAGGTGTAGTTAGATCTAACCTCCAAGATCTTAATGCTCCATCCACTACTCAACCTTCTTATCAGCAAATTACTAGGGTTTATGAACAGGATATTTTGGGGAAAAAAGAGGTGTGTAAGCATGCAAACCTACATGCACAAGGTATGGATAAATCATAATAAACACAACAAGTATTGTAGCTTGTTGCACACCCAAACAGGAGGATTAACAGTCAATGACACTGGAATGAATGATGGGAATCAACGTCCAAATCCCAGTGGATACAAATAACACTCTGTGATTTCTTCCTATCGGTCTAAGTTTTAATGGACAGAGTTAACCAATACATATATTGGTGGGGGGTAACACATATTCAGTGTACTAGTGAATATGCGTGGAAGCTAGCCTAGACACCACCTAAGTTGCTCGAACTCAAGTGCAGGTATCCGATATGGGTGTGGATCTAGAGGTCGTATCCTCTATGATTAAAATTTTAAGATTTGGAGATATGGATTCATGTATGGATACGGATGCGGGAATTCAGCTAAAAATAATTCAAATATTTAAGAATAGAATTATTAAACCTAAATTATGAGATATCTTGTGGAAAACTTGAAGAGAGTCCCAGAAGAAGATAAAAGGAAAGAAAGTGACGATAGAATTTACATATACAAGGCATTTCATTTTCTTCAATTTCACCTTAGTTTTTGTTTTGATTACAAAATCCATTGAATCTTTCTAGAATTTCTCCCTCGAATTTGGTCAAAGTACCCAAAACAGGTTGACTAGATCGAGTATGGATCCCACACCCACATCCACGTCATGTTGAAATGGGTGTGGCACCAAAAGTGAAGAGTCTGAGCAACTTAGGACACCACCATTGACCAAAAAAATAAATATAAGCACATATTTATTTATGCATGGATGTGTATGTTGTATCTTGTCATATCCACATGCAAGTATAAAATCCTAAGCCTATAAATACTCATACATTTATGCATGTCACTGACAGATCATTTAGGCAGACAAACAGAATACACCAAAGAAAAAATATTCATAATTCGAAATGCTTCAGTGCTTCTTCTTGTTATATCTCAGCTAATTGCATATTAACCATTTATGGATGCAAATACAACATGTAAATACCAATACGCAGTGCTTGTTTACCTGGAATGACAAAAGTGGCCCATGCAGGAACTCGTTCAAGAGGCCCATTTGGTGTGTTAAAATACACCCTGTATTTGCTTTCATGAGGTAAAGCAGGCACATATTTCTGTAACCAACTTTTCCTTCCCTTTTTAGTTTCCAACCAGTAAGCAATAGGAGGCTGTTTCATACGAAATTTCTTAAACGATTCAGGATCACCTATAATATTGAAAATATCATATTCTTTTCCACTATCTATCACATCATACGATGGCAAATTGCTTGCTGGATCATTTTTGTGTTGCTCCTTCCAAGCTTTGTATCGTGTGGCGGCATCAGGCATTTCTTCTAGTTCCTCTTCTGTTTGAGGTCCATTTGGTCCGAACATTTCCTCATATAACTTTGCTGCCACCTCATAACGTGATTTTATGAAGCGATCTTCTCCAGGTTCCCAATATTCATCATTTGCCTTTTTAAAGATTTCCTCGGCGGTAATACCGGAGTCACCTTTATCATAGTCATCCACGTAATTGTACTGTTGAAAATACAATCTATCAGGTTCTTCTCCTTCACGTAATTTATCTTCAAGAATAATAAACCAATACCCATAATCATCATGACCAAAATGACCCTCTCTGGCACAATTATCAGTTGTTGACCACCCATTAAAGTCACCAATCAGCGCACAGTAGCGAGCACCTGTTGCAACATCTTGGCACTTGTATGTCAAAACAATAAAAGGAATTACGAACAAAGAAACAATTGCTGCCCATCAAGTGCTAAATCTACTCCCTCATCCCATCCCATTGTGTCACACAATTGACGATACACAAAGAATTATATTGACTTGCATATAACCTTGGAATTGGAGTTAAAAATCGATGGATTATTTGAATTCATGCATACAAAGTTACTTTACATGGGAAACCCCATATCAAGTCTTTTTCCCCAGTGATATCACACCATAGTACTAACCTGAATCACTAATTGAATTGGATGGATATAGAACTTCAAGGCAAAAATGAAAATCAGAAGATACCAAATAGTGAGTTACTTTCAAAATGTCATGTAGTGGATGGGTGAAATTTGAAATGTTAATGGAGTTTATATACTTAAGTAGTTGCAAATAAGCGCAAAATGGTAATATCATAACGAAGCATAACTTGATATAAAGAAATTAACATTAAGAAGATAATTACTGATAAAAACACGTTAAGATGACAAATTCATGCATGGATTTGAACCTGGAGCCCACTCCAAGAAATCCACTCGATGTTGTACGTTGCGATGCATACCCATTAATTCATACCTGTAAAATAGGCATCTAGAATCAGCCAAAGACAATTCAAGATGCATAATATGATACTATTAGAATATAGTCACACAATGATACTCGGAGACAAAGACAGACAGGAAGGAGGAAGGCAAGTGTCAACGAAAGAAATTCGCACACAAAACTAACCCAGTTGACATCTCCTTGAGACTGAAGTGGCGAGTCAATATTTCGTCCTTCAAGTCCTTCAATGATTTATACCTGCAAAGCAGAATGATAAAAGAATGAAACACCCTGAAAAGTGTTGCATATCAAATGGTTCAAAAATCAAGCAGCAGGAACCATCAAAGAATACTCAAAAAAGTTGCTGCTCATTAATATTTTTGGGCATGGGGGTTCCAGAAAGTCTAAAAAAAATCATAGAAATATGTTACGTGCAAAATAAGAAGAGGAAACAGTTGGAATCTTGACAAAAATCATTTTTCAGTTACAGGTGGTATTCTCAGTTCAACACTGAAATTGTCCCCTCATGAGCTAGCTTTTGGCTTTTTGGGCTGAATTGAAGCCAATGTCCACCATTTCTTCACAGGGTACAACGCTCCTTACTGCACGAGGAACTAAGGAAAATCTTACAAGCTCTTATAATTGCTCACTGTGCACAATTTCCATTTGAACTCTAACAATTGTTGATCCCACACAATTACCGTCCTCGAGGACAAGGATGCTTTCTAGAAGGATGCATATGTTAGTGCAAAATTAGAAGAAGGAAACAGTTTGAAGTTACAGCAGCTATTTTCTGTTCACAACTTTTTAAGTCATTTTAATTTCTTCCATCAGCTTCAATACAAATGACTTCACTATATAAGTTAGCTCAAATTGTAATAAGAGACATATTTTCAACTATGAATGTTCTAGAATTCTCATTTCTCCCAGCATAACAACACATCACATAACATAATTTAAGGCATCGCAAAATCACCTTTCACGAAGAAATTGCGCGAAAGCTTTATGAGTAATGCCGTATTTGCTTAGAAACCCAACAGGATCGATTCCTTTCTCCTCCTCCGACTGCTTGTACTTATCCGGTCGTTTATTCCGTCGTTGCGGTGGTGGATGCTCCGTTGCTGAGCACCTGCACCTCGAAACTCGAGCCCGGCGGCTGTGAACAAATTTCAGCTGGCGACCGGTTCTGCTTCCAGTTTGAGAGAGAAATCTTAGGCGAGAATCGGTAAAAGGTGAAGAAATTCGAACTGAATCCGTCAGAGAAAGCATTTTTTCTGATAATTTTTTCTCCGTATAAATTAAGGAGGGAAGAAGATGAACTGAATTTTTTTTTTGCTCTCAGTGATAAGAGGCGGGTACTGTAGCCAAATTCCGTAAATGGGGAGAAAATGACAAAAATGGTTCCTCATGTTTGATGATAAGTTAAAAATAGTCCTTTTATGTATTGGATTGAACAGTTTTGGTCCTCTAAGTTCGTTAATATGTACAGTAATTTGGAATTATAGTGGCCCAATGAAGATGTACTGCTTAATTGTAGTGGGCCTAGTAATGGGCCTATTGTTGACACAAACAGACTGAATACATCACTCAAAATCTTTCTTTTATATGGGCTTTCCAAAGTGACCCAACAAGGCAATGATTATGGAGAAAATCACACTACAGGCCCAAATCTAAGGCCCACAAACAAAGGATAATAGCTCCCATTTCAAAAAAGAAAAAAATTACGCAGATAAACAAACATATATTAGTTCATTAGCTAACATAGATATACTTTCAATTAATTATGAATCACGATAAACGTTTAGATGTAATTATTGTTTGAATTTTATATAATTTGCGCGATTTATACAAACGTTATGCGTGAATCGAAATATATAAATACTACGAATTGTATAGCGTATCATACAAACATTGTACACGAACTGTATAGCGAAATATACAAATGTTATACAAAAACTGTGAATTATACAAATGTATAAAAATGTTGCGCGAATTCTACAAGCGTTGTTACAACTATAGTTACAAAATATAATTACTTAAACTATAGTTATGGAGCATAATTATGTTTTATATGTTTGTCATTTATAAAATTTCTTGCATTTTCACTTCACGCGATGTATAGATTACTTCACCTTGTATATCACACGAATACATCACTTCACGCGATATATCGAGACATTGAGTGATATATCTGAAATCGAGATGCTGAGGGATGTAGCCGAAATCAAAGCGTGATGTATTATAATGTTTTTGGGTGTATTTAAATTCCACCAAATTAAATATATATATATATATAAAAATTAAAAACAAATAGAGATATAATGTAATTAGCTTCTTACACGAATTCCTAAAAAATTCTACTATAACAAATATAAAAAAGATAATATGAGCCTTTACAACTTTTCATTTAGCATCGTGACGTATAGACCAATTAAGATGGTATTCTATGTTAGATCATACAGTTAGGTAGTTTTTTTTTTTTTTTCACTCGGTGCTCGAAATACGTGAAGTTCCAATTAAATTCAGATTGTACACTACAAGGCTCATTCGGGAGTGGTGCTCCCAACATAATTTTTTTTATTTATAGGCCTCGAACCCAAAATTTTTAATTAAGCGTAAAATAGTTTCATCACTGTATCATAATTCATGTTGATTATACAGTTAGGTAGTTAGTTAGCTTGTCCAATGTTCATAAATACTTGTGGCCGCCAACAACCCACGATAAAAGCTTTAAAGTTATTCATACCAAAATAAATAAACATTAATTACCATATCTTTTTTTCTGAAAAAACAGAAGAAGAGAGAATCAGAAAATAAATACTTTTTAAATTTATTTTTACTTTTTATTATATTAAAAGAGTAAATATTCATTTTACTTGTTCAGTTTGAATAATCCAATTTTTACTCTATTCTTAATTTATTTTTATTTTTAGTTATAGTTATTTCTTAATACAGTAAAATTATTATTACCTCCGTCTCATATTATATGGGCATCTTTCTATAAATATTTGTCTCATATTATATGAATACTAAATAAATTAGAATAGAATTAATTATATTTTCCCATTTTACCCGTATCATTAATCAGTGTATTAATGATTTTTTCTAACTTAATTTAATGTACATATGGGGACAGAGGGAGTATTTCTTAAGAGATGCATTAAATAAATACTGAACAAGAGTAATAAATATTTTTTCAGTTCACTTTTACTTGACACTATTTCACTTATCGAAATCAAATTACGTGAACTTTGACCAACAATTTAATATGTATTTTTTTATCATATTAATATGAGAAAGATTGTAACTTATAACATGTTCGTATAATTTTCAACTATCTAAATTTAGATTTTAAATAATAAATTTAGTTACTTTAATTTAATTTTGAAGTTTAATCAAATTGATCTCAAAAAACAAACAAAATATTAACAGAAGAAAAATGCACGAGGCAAATGTTTTTCTCGTCTGGTTTACTAAAGCTGGCATATAGTAGGACGATCCAAATTAAAGTGGCACAGCGTATAAGGGTAAAGTATAATTAAAGCAAAGCCAGCGGCGGCCGGTGATGAATTAAAAAAAGGAAAATAAGAGAGTAATATACCCCATTCATTGTGGAGGAAAAGAACATTGTAGTTGGATAGCGTTTTTCCCAAAGAGTATACACTCACATTTCTTCACAAAAAAAATAATACTCCCTTCGTCCAATAACTCGGCATGAAATTTTTAAAAAAAATATTTTTTTTAAATCAAAATTTTAAA
Source organism: Solanum aculeatissimum (assembly GCA_038996855.1). NCBI lineage: Eukaryota > Viridiplantae > Streptophyta > Magnoliopsida > Solanales > Solanaceae > Solanum > Solanum aculeatissimum. The sequence goes on along the minus strand of JBCEWC010000268.1, from coordinate 23,168 downwards.
AGTCTTGGATTTAAGCCTAAATTATTTTTTACGTATGTATAGTAAATGTCAAATTTTTCTAGTTGATATGTCTTCTACTTCTTCAAATTTTGAATCATTTGAATCAAAATTATGACTCAATTGCATATCATTTTTGTTGGATTACACTTATCCATTTAATAAGAAATTAATCTTTTATCTAAATTTAATCAGACATCACAATAAATTTCAAATACTCAAGACACCACGTAGAAAAAACACTAAAAGAAAGCTACAAGTGCTTTTTGTTACCCGAAGGATCTTAAGAGTTCCAAAATGGCGTGAATCTTTGCCTTTTTTTAACGTGTCACAGCCAGCTGTGAAACCAACGCCCATTCGGCACACAGCTTTTCTTTTTTAGTCAGCAAGGAGAGAATGGGCATGATGATCAAGAAAAGTGTGAACCAAAGCTGTTTTGGCCTCATTGGCTTCGCTTGCGCCTTGCAAATTCTCACTCGAAATCAATGTGCTGCCGCGTGAGATTGGTCACCGCTCATGTGCGATTCAATGGCAAAGTCAGGATTTTCATCAAGAAATTTAAAATTTGAAAAAATAGACACACGAACTAGTCGAAAAAAAGTTCAACATCTATTATATGTACATAAAAAATCATTTTAACACAATTCTCCCGAAGAAGGTATATATAAACCTCATAACCATGAGATAGTTCCAACCCTGATTCTATTGCATTACTCATCCATCTTACTTAGAGTAAATTATTTATTACTATCACATTGCATGCAGAGACGGAGTCAGGATTAGGAATATGAAGATTATAAAGAAGAGAAAAATATTACCAAGCATATTTTTTCTAATATAAAGTATACAAAAAAGTTATTGAATTCATCCGAATCTACGAACCTCCGCTTAGCTTCTCCTCTGATCGTATGAATAGTTCAAATCCTTTAATTTTTAATAAGATGTTTTGTGTTCAAGTTTTTTATAATGAAAAAAATTATTGGAAGCGCTGTGCTCGTAAAATGGACTTTATAATGGGTGAATCTATATTTTGTTGAACTCCGATACAGAATTAAATATCAAATTGAAAAAAAAAAAGACTTTGGCTGACGTATCCGTGAGTATTTAATGACATATATTCAAGATATATTGGAAGGGTGCAACAGATTCTTAAATTATAATTAGAGTTTTAGTTGTTACCTTGTACAAATAGGTTAGTTGAACTCATAAATATAGCACCTAACATAAATAATTACTAAATAGTCCCTTTTGGTCGAGCCTTCAAATTATATTTATTTCAAAAAAATACTTTGGTCATAAGTGATTTTCACAAAAATAATTTTGAAAATCATATAATAGTTCAATTTGGTCATAAGTTATTTCCTCCTCCTTATTTTGCTATAATTATATATAGTTTGCTACATGTAATGATACAAATTAAGTCACCATTACGAAAAATAAAAACTAAGTTTTACATTTATCTATAATTTAAATCTGAATTATCAATCAGTAATATTTATTCATATCTTGTATGTGTTTTATCATACGTCACAAATAATATATATCTCTTAGTATGTCCTTTATCAACAAGAATAATATGTTTAATCGGAAAAAAAAAAAAGAATATGCATTTTCCATAACATTATTATGTGAGTTAGGATACAATTTAATAATATTCTTCCAATCTCAATTTTTACGCGATAACTTCCATTTTAGTCATTTAAATGGAGTAAGCTTGGGCAATATAAATTGTGCTAATAAATGGATATATAAATCAATAATCAGTTCAAACTTAAATAGCTTGGACAACTAGACAAGTTAAATATTTATGAACTAATATTACCATCAAAATTATACATACGGAATACAAAATGCATATTCATATGCAGTGACAAAGTTAAGATTTTCTTTGAAAGGTTCAAAATATGAAGAAGTAAGTGTACGAATAAATCGAAAGAAGTTCAACGTCTATATATATACATAAAATTTTATTTTTAACTATATATAAATATATAGGATAAATTACGTAACCAGGCAAACATATGCTACGTATTTACATTATACTACTATAGTTTATTGCTATTTTTTTTCTCCTCTCTCCTCTATCCCTGCAATCTCTTACCAGATATACAAATACATATTTATACTAGTTGCATTTACATAATTATTTGACAGATATGCATATTTAATTTGATAGATATACATATACATATACAATTCATCTCTCTCTACTCTCTATCCTCTCTCTCGATCTCGACCACCTCTCTCCTCCCTCTCCCAATCTCGCTTGCCAGATATACAAATATACAATTATTTGACAGATATATGCATACAATTTGACTAGTATACATTTACAATTCGTCTCTCTCCACTCACTGCCCTCTCTAGCTCGCCTCTCTCCTCCCTCACTCGTCTCTCTTTATAATATGTAGCTATAAATCGTAATTTTAGCAAACTATATCTATTTTTGCCTGATTATGTTTTAGGTATTTGCTCTTCTAAAAAAATCTTCAATGATATTCATTTTCTTCATCGAAGGAGATTTCGATGAACTCGTAGACCCTTACTAGCTCCGTCCTGTCCATATAGACTTATGTTAGTTGTGGGAGGCTGTGCTTTAACTGTATTTATGAGCTTGTGGAATCTAACTTTAATTAGGAAAATGCTATAACTAGTGATAAGAAAAGAAGTTTGTTGTACCAACTTTGTAGCCGTTAAATTGGCTTTTAATTTTACCCTCTATAGCTTTTTACCTAAATTACCAAACTAGTGTAGAACAATATTATTATTTATTTATTATTATTTTAAAAAATAAAAATAAAAGTGATGGTAGTTCTACCAAAACGACAAGGAACTAAATGCTTTACTTGCGTTTTGTGGATTATTTTTTTTCAGAGTGAGCTATGTGATACGTCAGGTTGGCGCACATAAATGCCTTTACTTTCATTGGGTATTTTAAATAATTAAATTTCAAGCCATGTGCAGTCCGCTTTTATTAACCCCCCACACATTTGATGTTAATTTTTTTTAAGATAAATTATATTTTTTGGTTTCAATTTATATGAGTTATTTTAACTTGATATGAAATTTACAAAAAAAAGAAAGATTTTTGAAATTTGTGGTGTGAAATAAGTCATAAATATTTGTGTGATTAGAAATCATTTTACTAAGGGTAAAATTAACATTTTAAAGTTAAATTATTACTCTCATCGTTCATTTTTTATTTGTCTCTTATTGACTTGACACAGAGATTAAGAAATAGAAAATGATAGGGGTAATTTTGTCAATCACTCTTGAGTATTATAAATACAATATTTTGAAAAATGTAATAAGAAAATGATTATAATTAACGATAAGGGTAAATTGAGAACTAAGTGTAAAGTTATCTCTTGAATTCATAAATTGGACACGTATTGTTGAACATCCCAAAATAATATCGTGAACAAGTAAAAATGGTTGAAGGAAGTATTAACCGTAGAAATGTGTCATTATTGGAACGGACCAAAAAGAAAAATAAATCATATAAAGTGAGACAGAGTAAGTATAATTTATTAAATTAACTTTATTTAAAATTGTATACTCATTTTACGAAATTGCCGGCAAGCTTAAGGGCAATATTAAGGTAATGTGAATGTACAAGACTTTTGACTTGAATTAAATTTGATTAATTGACTTTGTATCAACATTACCAATAAAATTCTCAAGACTTTGCTTCTAGTAGTTAGTAATTTTTGTTGAACTTTTAAATCTAAATAAAAGTTTTTTTGGTCAATCATGTGAACACACCATGTGTTCTTATCTTCACATTTTGTAAGCACATTGGAAAAACTTCAATCACGCAAAGACTTGTGTTGACCTTTTCGGAAAATAAGCTATAATCTATTTATCATTTTTTTTAATTCGTCATTGTTTCACTTATCAATGTCAAACTATATGAATTTTGACCAACATTTTAAGATGTATTTTTTCATCATATTAATCGAGAATAATTGCAATTTATAACATTTTTCGTATAGTTTTTAACTATCTAAATTTTAGATTTCAAAATTCAAATATTAAATTTAGCTACTTTAATTTAGTTTTGAAGTTTAATCAAATTGACCTCGAAAAATAAAACAGTGACAAGTAAAAGTGAACAGGGGGAGTAATTATTTTAAGAAGTTGAAAATATATTGTGAAAAAATAATGATTTAGAGAATATAATTTGTATTTGATTATTTATTAGAAAAAAAAAACACCTTTATGAACGTTAAAATAGTCAACTTTATTTGGATAAACTTTTAAAAGTGATTATATAAAGAAATTACTTTTTTCAACTTCTACTACTATTCAAAGATATTTATTTGTTCATCTGGAAAATTGTCAAACGCACCAATTTTATAAAAAAAAGACGGTCAAATAAGCTATTTTTTCTGTTTCAATTATGTGTAGGGGTTTGAAATGGGAATGTCAATTTTTTTTTAATTTTTTACGTGATCGAATTCAAATATTATATAAATAAAATCTACATATTTCATAAAGTATATTAAAAGTATAAAATTAGATATAATTAATAAAAAATTCCACCAATTTTAATTTTTTTGATCTTTTTTTTTTTAGTCCATTTAAAAAAAAAATTAAATAATTTTATTTTAATTTTCACATAACATATTTTAAAAAACACAGAACTAAAAGACATTTGATACTTAATTTAAGATCATAATTTAAAAAAAAAAAAAATATTGACAAAAATAAATTTAAATAACAAAAAAAAGTATTCAATTCTTCAAATAATAATACGTTCACCTACATAGGCGAATCTCCTAGCAAATCAAAGCTTTAACCATTAACATCACAAGACTTATTATTTTCAAAAATTTCATATTTAGCATTTACGCTTTACTTATTAATATATATATAAAAAAATATGCATATATATAAATTTTCAATCGAGATCATCAAATGATATCTCATCCAATCGCCCGCGTAGAATAAAATGTGACGGGGGAGGCTCCGTGTAATAATTAAATCGGCATAGCACTTTACTCGGTAATGATTTAAAGCGCGGTGCGTTGCGCGGTCCCTTGCGCAAACAGTAAACCGCGCCGCAATGTGAATTGGAAAGCAAAGGCATATGATAGGGCATAGCGGTGAATGGTGATAGCGAAATTACAAAGCACATTCTCACGTGTCTTCATGTGGACGGCTTTTTTCCCCATTTTTTATTATACAACAACATAGCTAAGGGTACAGTCGGCCAAAGCTGTCAACTCTTCCTCCTTCCAACACGTGGTTCATTCTCCACTTAGTTTTTTTCTTGCCTCTAACTTAGACGGAGAGGCAAAGTTACAAGCAAATAAATGTGTTTTTTTCATTAACTTCAATATTTATTATCCATATGTATATATATAATAAATAATATATTTTTTTCTTAAAAAGATTTTGAATGAACTATTGGATCATTTCTAGCTCCGTCCATCTCATATATAACTAACATATTGAGTAAAATTTCATAAGTAGAGTATAAGAGGATAAAATATATATAGATTTTACTATTATTTTCGTTTCATATTATATGAAGATTTTCCATTTTACACGGTTATTAATAAATTATTAATGCACTAGTAGACTTTATCATTTTACCCTTCATTTATATCAATGTACATTAAATTAAGTTAGAAACAATCATTAATACACTAATTAATGGTGGAAGTAAAATGAGAAAAGAATAATTAATTCTATCTTAACTTAGTAAGTGCCTATATAATATGGGACAAATATTTATAGAAAGATGCTCATATAATATGGGACGAAGGTAGTACTACCTCATAGAAATAGAGAAATGTTTAGATAATATATGAGATATAAATAATTTACTCTCTTCATTTAAAAAAGAATTATCTCTTTTATTTTTTTACAATATTTTAGTTTTAGTTTTTCATATGACATGTTTAAGCGTCATAAAATTAAAAGATATTTTAATATATTTAACAGAATTTCAATTTAAAACGACAAAATTAAAAATTCTCCTTTATTTTCTTAAATTCTTTGTCAACATATATCAGATAATTCTTTTTTAAACGAAAAAAATACCATATCTTTGCCTTTGGTGAAAATTAATGAACTTTTTTTGTAATTTATTTCATTAATTATTATACCATATCTTTGGAAGCTACAAGTAGGGACAGAGTTTACAAATTCATCCAAATTTGACAATTTTACTCCAAATTATATATTTATCTTGAACAAGTGATTAGTTTAAACTCAATAATTTAACAAAAATAAAATTTTAAATTCAAATTCTACGAGGAAGGAAAGGAAAGGATTTAATGGTGAAAAGTTCAAAAAAGCAAATACCTTGCTGTCATTGGTTCAAATACAATGAAGATTCTTTGTACACTTCACCTACTTATAAAAGACCCCAACTCCACTCAATGGCCATTAACTACTTAGCTGCATTTGTAGGCAAAATATTTTCCTCCATATAAATACCACCACAAGCATATGCTTCTTCTCATCATTAGAATTTTGCCTAAAAGTTGAGTCCACATCTCCAACCTTCTCTTCTTCTCTGTAAAATATATTCTGAGCTAAATACAGACGAGTGGAGCTGAGCCAATTGATTCAATGGAGTGGACTCGAGGTCCTATAATTGGTCGTGGCTCATCCAACACCGTTTTCTTGGGTACCAATCATTCAGGGGAGCTCTTTGCTGTTAAATCCAGTGAATCTAACATGTTGCAAGGAGAATATTCGCTAGTTTCGGAGCTGAATTCTCCGTTTTTAGTTAAGTGCTTAGGATTTAACATCTCTTTTGAGCAAAATAAGGAAGTTTACAACATGTTTATGGAGTATGTACGAGGTGGAACGCTCTCGGATTTGATCAAGAAACAAGGAGGTTCGTTGGATGAATCGATGATCAAATCGTACGCTCAACAAATCCTACAGGGCTTGGATTATCTTCACTCAATTGGGATTGTACATTGTGATGTGAAGGGGCAGAACATTTTGATCGGTGAAAATGGTAATATCAAAATTGCTGATTTGGGATGTGGGAAATTGCTGGGAGATGGAAAAAATTCAGGGAGTTCTGGGTTTTCCGGTACACCGGCTTTCATGGCACCTGAAGTTGCTCGAGGCGAAGAACAATTATTTCCAGCTGATATTTGGGCTTTTGGTTGCACAATTATTGAGATGGCTACTGGATCAGTTCCTTGGTCTGAGATCAAGGACCCTGTTTCTGCTCTGTATAGAATTGGTTATTCAGAGGATTTGCCACAATTCCCAAACAGTTTATCAAACGATGCCAGAGATTTCCTCAGTAAGTGTTTGATAAAATGCCCGAAAGAGCGCTGGACAGCTAAACAACTCCTTCAACACCCATTTTTGCAGTCTGTAGAGTCTAATTCTTGGAAAGATGAAGAACTGAAGAGGGATTCTCCTACTAGCATTTTGGATCAGGGATTTTGGAATTCATTTGAGGTGATGGAATCTTCTTCATTGGAGTCAACCAACGCCACTGATTCCGCTGCAGATAGGATCAGAGGACTGATTGGTGATGAAGGAATGTCATGCTCTTTGATCCCTGATTGGGTTGGGGAAGAAGATTGGGTAACAGTTAGATGCAATGATACAGAAGAAAATTTGATAATTTCTGAGCAAACCTACGAGTTGATCGATGATTTTGGAGAATTTTTGGATATGGAATCATCAGCGTCAATAATTCTTTCTGGAGATGATTTTGTGGCCTCATTGAATTTAGAAGATAATTTAGTTGATTGCATCAATGATGAGATAATTAGCATTTTTCATACTGGTAATAGTAGGCTGAATTTGATTATTTCTCCTGATAGTGTTGGAGATGTTTATGTATCTGAATTCAATGATTCTGAAATACAAAGATTGAAACTTTATTGTTCAATTCAAATTCTTTCTACTGAATTCACTTTCTCATTCGACGTTGTTACTGTTCCTCTTTTGTACGTTTTGTATTGCTTTCTATATTACTTGTCATATTTTCTTCATTCTCGTAGTTCCTCGTTCATAACTATTTTGAGTAAAATCACTCGAGCTAAGGTCTTTCAGAAACAATTTGTACCTCCACGGGGCCATTTTAAACCTCCTCAAACTCAATTTGTGAGATTGCACTGAATATGTTGTTGTTGTAGTTTCTCACAAATTCATTTTTCTCGTCTTAATTATTCAGATGTTCTGTTTTCATCTCTTTGCACTTTACTCTCATTGTACACGAGAAAGGTACATTTTCAAAAAATATTTCCTATTGTGAGGCTTCATTTTGTACACTATTAGGCAAATTAAATAAATTTTAGGCTTATTGTAATTCATATCATTAATAACAAGGCAACTTTGGATAAATGCCAGTAAGCATTAGTTTGTGTTTTTGACATGGAAATTATTGTTGTAAAAAAAAAAAAAAAAGCAAGTCAGGGTAGTCTTACCTTACATTTCTGCCAAAGACTGTTTCCAAGGTTTGATGCGCAGGGTCCGAGGAAGGACCCAACTACCGTGGCCTACTGGTTAGATGACAACAACTTTACCAATTACTCAAACGCTGCCTTCAACATGGAAATTATTGTAAATAACAAAAAGCTAGAATTTACTAGTGTTTAGATTTAAATTACATACACTTTAAGCTATTATATTATTTCAACTTTTTTGCCCTTTTTTCGTTTTAAAAAACCACTTGATAGTGCAATGCATCTTTTTCACTATTTTTGCATACTAATTGAATTCCAATTGTTTAAACTACACTATTTTGTATAAGAATTCTTTAGTTTAGTACTTTTTCCTATCATATCGTATCGTATCATATTTTCCGCAACTCTCCTTTTTAATTATCTAAATTTGAAATCAATAATGTGAGCAAGTTCACGAACAAGCAAACATTGCGTCACCCAATGACATCTACTTTCCTAAAATTAAAAAAAAAGTGGGCGTGGACTTTTATTTTTGAAGAAATTGAGTGTGAACGCAAAGGACTTTTGGAGGAAAAAGTTGAGTCAACTAATTTTTGGCCATTGCATTTGGAGCATTCTATATATTGAATAGATTAGGTGAATGGCTCAACTTTGTAATGAGGTCAACGGGGAAATTATATTGTTTTTCCTTCTATTGGGCCATGGAGTTTGAAACTTTCTTGATTTTGAATTAGATTAGGTGGACCATCAAACATAATAATGAGTTGAATAAATATTTTTAATCAAAAGTTTTGTGTTATAGCTATAGATATGAATAAGTAACGGTAGAGACATTTCTCCCCTTTCTACGTGCTTTACATATAGGAATGAAATTAGTGTAGTAGTTAAGATTCAGCAGAATATAGTAAGTTTGACTTAAATTTTATAATTAAATAAAATAGTCTATGGGTTCCAGATCATAATTTGTTTTGCTTGTTACGTTCTGAATAGAGTATTTCATACATATTAAATGAATTTTTAACGTAAATGCAGACTTTGAGCTGAAGTTATTGAGTTTTGTTGAACACGTAGTTCGATAGACCAACTTCGTTTTTCTAGGGAGCTACTTAAATAGCAGGTGGTACATGTCCTAGTTTTGATTTTGACTAATCCATCAATATGTCATTTGCTTACGTTTTGCAAATCTAAAATTAATCGAGATTGTAATATAGATATCGTATAAAAAATGAGAGAAAAGAATGAGGTCAACGGGGAAATTAAAGTTGTTTTTTTCCTTGCATAGACTATATATTAAACTCATTGAAATCCACTTTGACTTGGGCAACATTTTTTTGTCTTTTGGAAATTGGAAGAATAAAGGTTGGTTTATTAAGGTTTACTCAATTTGCCCAAACAATGATTTCATACTTTGAAGAGGCAAAGAGCACTTGACTTTTTCCAAATGGTGCAACTAGTGTTGGGGTCCCCTAGCCATACTAGTGGGGTGGTTGTGTCAAGTTCCATATTGTTGTGGACATATACTTCTTTCTTATCTACAAACCGACCAAATGGAAATAATACAAAATAAGTGGTAAGTAACATATTCAATCATATGTATAACGGATCGAGAATTTTGAGTTTATAAATTTTAAAATGTGAAATAAAAAAAGATTAGTTCAGTAGAAGTCTAACTCTGCCTTGTTCTATTATGTTTATCAAAGGTGATACATAGAAGGATTCAGGGGTGGACCTAGGGAGGGGGTTCATCCCAAAGTAGATGTCATTGGCGAAAAATTACATTGTATATATAAGATAATTTTTTTTTATATTTTTGTATATATATTAAACTTGAACCTTTTAAATAATAAGCAAAGTCTAGTATAATGACATGTCTCCTTTTAAATAAACTTTGATGCTTAGGGTTCAAATCAAATCTCACTTGAAACATTATTTTTTAGTTTCTCTTAATTATTCCTTTGGAAATTGTATTTTGTTGACTTTTATTATATTTCGAAGCCCCTGGGTTAAAATTCTAGATCCACCACTGGACGAATTGTATCAAATTTGCGGGGGACATAATATGTTAAATTTATTAAAAGATTGTGAATTAATTCATTATTTAAGTTTGTTTGATTAAAATGAATCAAATAACGAGTAGCAACACACTCCACCCCAACATAACCAAAATCCCCCTCCTTTTTCTAATCTTTAATATGATTTTGTATGTTTTGTTTTGGGTTGCGATTTGACTAATATTTGATAGGTTATTTCGAGTTTAACTCATACAAACAAATCAAAATTTAAACGAAATTTATATTGTTCATTTATTTATTTAAAAGTTAATTTTGTCACTCAATGTCGATGTAGCCACTTATAGTGAAGGGCGCATGGTCATTTGAACACCACAACGTCGAAAAATTATACTACCTATATAGATAAAAAATTATTATAATTATACTGGTAGAAATTTAAATTAATGCCATAATCCTGACTTAAGCAGTGACTTCACTTTGTCTATGTAAGGATTATTATTCCCTCTTCAATATCATTTAAAAAATAAAAAATAAATCCATTTGCAATCTGACTATATTCTTTTTTGCATTTTATTTTATATTATTCCATATTCTTCTAATCATGAAATACTTTTATTTATATCCTTAGGAGTGAATCCTGATGCTAACTTTTTTATTTTTTATTTTTTTATTTATAAAAAAGTTGTTTGGATATTGATACTTGTGAATATACTTTCTATCTTAAAAAAGTTTTTAGAGAATCTTTGGATAAAAAAAAATACTTGGCTAATATTTTTGACAATCAAAATACTTCTTGAAAATCAATCACCATGAGATTCAACCAATTAGGTTTGACAACTTGGAGCTCTAGATACCATAATTTTCATGAATGACTACTCACATTTTATTATACTACACTAAAATCAGCAAATTATATTTTAAAATGAAGCAATTATTCATTTTAAATAATTTGTATTTTACACCTAGTTTGATAAGATATAATACATACAAACAACAACAACAATATACCTAGTGGAATTTCATAAGTGGGGTCTGGGGAGAGTAGAATGTATGCAGATCTTATCACTACCTCAAAGGTAGAGAAGTTGTTTCCTGAGAACCTTTGTCTCAAAAACCCATAAGCAGAATAAACTAAATTTGAAAAAGGGAAATGAAAAGAAAAAGACGTGTTTTTCAATTTTGAATATGCATAAATAGACACTTAAAATGTATATAAAGCTGAACAAGTAGATAGATATATATTACCTGACGATTCACATGACATACACTCAAAATTAATTTGTATTATATCATATAGGACGTGTGTATGTTCAATTTTATACAAACTTAAATATCTATTTACATATACTCATGTTTGAAGCATATAAATGTTAACCGAGACAAAGTTAAAGAAAAATTGGATATAATTTAAAGGGCAAATTACAGAAATACACAATATTTGGAAACTTAATTACAATTATTCCCTACTATTAAAAAATTTACTAAATTCCCTCTTTTCGCTATTTCGCTGATACATAACACACATTTATAAACTATCATTTAGTTTCACTGATACCTAAAAAAATTAAACAACCAACTAATTACTGATACTTTTTTTAATGTTTTCAGTATAATAAAATTGATATAGTCTAATTTTTAATAACTGATACACACAAATCATCAATAATCCTAAAATTCGCATTGTATCAATGCTAATGTTTATGTATCGACATTTCTTAAAAAATAAGGGATTTTTAGTAATTTCAGAAAAAGTTGGTATATGTTGAGATTATGTATGTAAAGTATGAGATTTCTATAATTTGCCCTAATTTAAATTGCATGGTAAAAATTGGCTACCGGGTGCAATTCCTACGGGTTTGCTATTTCTTTGAAGATAGTCCAAGTAGGCCCAAAGCACCATTCATGGTCTTAAAGCCCAGGTTGTGTTAACAGTTCTCGGCCCAAATGAATAAGTTTCTAAACATGGCCCAAATGAACTTTTCATTTTTGGTCCACTCCAATTGTCAAAAATAGCCATTCGTGGTGACTTCCAGCTAAATCAACACTCAGTTTATTACACTGGTGAACCAGAAAGCTTGAAGAAGAGAAAATGGAGGCGGCGAGTTTCACTTCTGCTTCATCAACGACGACGTCGTTTTCATCCTATCCCTCCACTTCTCAATCGCTTCGTTTCCTACGTTACAAGCCTAATGCGAAACCTCTGAATTACAAATCCTCCAGAAGCTTCTCAATCCGCGCCTCCGCCGATGATTCTGGTCTGTTTACCACTTGTTTATTTCTCATGTTGAGTAATATTAACCAATGAGCAAAAACACGTATAGACTGTTAATTATATGTAAAGTGATGGCTTAATTTGATGATTATCAGCCTAAGAGATTGTAATGCTTGTTGCTGTAATTGTTTTGCAGTGGTAACTCTACTTGATTATGGTGCTGGCAATGTGCGAAGTCTCAGGAATGCAATTAAATATCTCGGTTACGACATCAAAGATGTACTCTCTCCGTTTTTGCTTTTGTGGCTTTTATTTCTAATTTGAATATTTAAAATGAGGTAGATTTGTAGGAAATTAAGAGAAATAATAGTCAAAGAAGAATGTGTATATGCCTCCAAATTAAATTTCCATATGCACATCATTAACATAGTTCAGGGGTACTCTTATCTTCATACAAGTGAAGTTTGCAGTCTTATAAAGTATTGGCACTGAAATTACTGCGGCTTGTTGTTTCCCAAAGTCTTGGTTGAACAACAATTGGATGGCTTTTCAGGATATTTGCCCTTGAAATGTTATTTTCTCTTTGTCATATCAACCTTTCGGTGTTTTTACTTGGAGAATTTGATCTTTGTCATATCAACCTTATGGGTGTTTGTACTTCGAGAATTTGTGTATACGAATGCCCCTTAATCTCTGTGTTTTAACTGATGAATCATGGAGTAATTCTTATGTTTATTTTCATTGTTGGGAGGTGTGCAATGTTTATTACAAGAGCATGCCAAAGCCAAAAGGCATCTTCAGTTTTGTTTATTCTCTTTGCATACCTTCATTATTATTATTTTTTGATAAAGCTCTTAGGATACCTTTTTCTTTTCGGTGTCTTCCAGGTTCAAACACCAGAGGACATTTTGAAAGCAAAACGACTCATTTTTCCTGGGGTTGGTGCTTTTGCTCCTGCCATGGATGTTCTAAACAAGAAGGGGTATGGTTCTCATCCATCTAATGTATAGGGAAGGAATTGTTTATTTGTTCAGCACTTCTCATTGTAAATAAACAAGTAAATTACTTTATTGCCATATGAGAAGTTCATGATTCAAGCATGGTTCTGACCTTTGGGATAATACAACCTCTTGCTCCATATACATGTAAAAGATAGTATTTGTTTTGGAGTGATCAACCAGTATTTAGTATTTACGGTAGGACTTTTTCTGCAAAAAGGTACTAATTAAGACACACCAACAAATATTTGAAGGACCACTTAAAAATACATTGTACTAATTTATTTTGATTAAAGCTTTTGCAACGATAAGAACATGTGTACAGAAAGTTCATGCATCTCTATTTTATTCTTCATGTTTTATTTTCTCCCTCCATATTATTTTTTTGGCTTCGCTGAAAATTGTGGGGAAAATTTTCCTGCAGAATGGCTGAAGCACTTTGTGCTTACATTGAGCAAGATCGCCCATTCCTAGGCATTTGTCTTGGACTGCAGCTACTTTTTGAGTCAAGTGAAGAAAATGGGCCAGGTCACAAACTAACATCAAGTTATTTATGGTTCTAGACATTTCATATTAACGAGTTCTAGTGAAGTAGCTTTTACTAACTGTAAAAAGCTACCTCATCAGCAAGATGCTTAATTTATGGACTATGAGATTAATGTATGATGCAATAACAGACAGGATCATTTTTAGTATTTAAAATGGTTGTATATTTTGAAATATATTATCTTGGATGAAGATCTAAGGCTTGCAGTTGTAGGTTTGTAGCCATAAGAATTTATCTATGAAAGGAAATGAAGTTGGGCTGTCACCAGCTTTACATTGTTACCTTATTGATGTCATGCATTGTTTCTTTTGGTTTCACTTTCCAGTTGCAAGTATATTTTGATGATAATTTCAATTGCATAATCCATCTTCCAAATTCAAGTGATCGTTACTCTCCAATAATATTTACTTACCCTCAATATCATACAGAGTGTTATCAAAGGCGTGCTTAAGCCCTAAAGCGAAGCTCATATCATTGAGCGCTTCACCTCGCTTAATGTGCACTTCAATGTTGTCATCAAGGTTCTAAGACATACTTTTCCTTGCTCATGAACCTCTTCTTAAGAGACGATGCTAAACAATTGTTATTTCACTTTATCGTGATTGTTTTTCAATTTCTTTGTTCATATATTTGTCATTCATGCTTACAAATTACTAATCTTGGACTAAACATATTATTTGTATGTATTTTTCTCCTCTTGCTCCTTTTTTCTTTAAAGCCCCACTTTATTTATGCTTAAAGCTCCAACAGACCTTAGAGCTTTTTTGTGCCTCTTGCTTTTGATAGCACTGTTCATTTTAACATATAGCTTCTTCATTTGAGAAACTGACTTTCTAACATGTTTACCAGTAAAGGGTCTTGGTTTGATTCCTGGAGTAGTCGGACGATTTGATTCTTCTAAAGGGATCAGAGTACCTCATATTGGCTGGAATGCACTTGAAATAGCAAAAGATACTCAAATTTTGGATGACATTGGAAAGTCACATGTCTATTTCGTACATTCTTATCGTGCAATGCCGGTACTACTTCTTCTCATTGAGTAAATAAATATCGATGGTGACTCCATTGCCTCTTTTTCTAAATTTTAAAGTTTATTTAGTACATTGGCAAGCAACTTGATTCTAACATTTCTCCTAATTTAGTCAGATGAAAATAGAGAGTGGATATCATCGACCTGCAAGTATGGTGACAATTTCATAGCATCCATTCAGAAGGGAAATGTCCATGCAGTTCAGTTCCATCCTGAGAAGAGTGGTGGTACAGTGACTTCCTCAAATCTTTTGAAGCATGAAAGAAAAGAAATTATGACAAAACCCTTTTTAATCTAATTATGTTTGATTAATTAAAATTATGTTTTATCTGATGAATGTAGCATAGAAGGCATGGAAGTGATCATTATGTAAGCACATCCTTCCAAACAACAACAACATACCAGTGAAATCCCAAACATCATTGAATTTTTTTTAAGGATATAGCCAATTTTTAAAAATAATTAACAATATTATAGCCCCTTTTATCCTTGTGCATGTCGTTCATTGATACTTAAATTTGTTTTCTCATCTTTGAATAGCACAAGAATAATACACACGCACACATACAACCCCTTAAACTTTAGTTTTTGTCTCATAAGTTATAATCACTATCTCCTTAAACTGTTGAAGTGATGTTTCCAGATGTTGGCCTTTCTGTATTGAGGAGGTTCTTGGATCCGAAATCTGGGAGAACACAGGTATTAATGATGCTTATGATTTAATGCTTTACTTCTCAAGTTAACTGTTCAAATCGTCTAACACATGAAAGCTTCACGCAAGGCAGAACGTAGTTCAAGGGAATGCCTCTAGACTTGCAAAACGGGTAGGTCACATTCATCTTATTAGTAATTTGATTCTCAGAATTTTTTATTTATTTGTAATACTGAAGTTGGTGAATTTTGTGATTACTCAGGTTATTGCATGTCTTGATGTGAGGACAAATGATAAGGGTGATCTGGTTGTAACCAAAGGAGATCAATATGATGTTAGAGAGCATACAAAAGAAAATGAGGTAAGTGAGCATTAGTCATTGTTTAACCATCAGCTCCTTCTGAGCTCTTTTGGTTCAAATTATTCGTTTAAGCTGTTCAATGTTAGAGTTGGTTTGCAGATAGTTGGAAGTGGACACTATTAATCACAAACATAAGATAAACCTGAGAGCCAACAAAACTTATTTAGAAAAGGAAAGCGTTAAGAGATGTAAAAAATATTACGAGGAAATAAACTTTTGTTTATCCTTCTTTATCAAAAAAATAAAGGGATGCTATTCTTCCGCTGTAAAAAGGAAAAGAAAATGCTAGCTTTTGTTTTGTTGTCAAATCTATTGCTCTTAGGTTAGAACAGAAGCTAAAAAGTTGTTATAGTTTGGGCTACCAGACCTGGTGGTACTGTATGACAAGAGATTCAAGACTCACACTTGTAAGTTATCTAAATGAAAAGTGAAGGAACAACACAAAAATAATGAGGAAGCTTGTTAGCTAGCTGGTTTATGTCCTCTTAAGGTTCTTGGTGTCATACACTTGGTTCTTTTTTTTTAATAAGATACCAAGGAGGTACCTAAAGACTTGCAAACTTTTGTATATCTGGATCAGTTACATTCCTAAAACACCTATATATTCCATCAGCTGATCTAAGTTATCTACTATATCTCCCTTTCACCAAAAGTACAAATTTTGAAGACGTCTACTCTTTAAAAAAAGCCATGTGGATTTCTTACTTGATTCTAATTTTCCATTACATTCCTTTATTTTAAAATGACTGTCTTTCCTGAAGGTGAGAAACCTTGGCAAGCCAGTGGATCTTGCTGGACAGTATTACAAGGATGGGGCAGATGAGGTTTGCGTTAGCATTAGTTATCTGTAACTCTATGTTACTCTTAACCTGATGCTAGACTAATTAGTTGCTTTCTGTGGTTTTAGGTTAGCTTTTTAAATATTACTGCTTTCCGAGACTTCCCCTTGGGCGATCTGCCAATGTTGCAGGTGTGTTCTGTCGCAAAATATTCTGATTAAATTTTCCTGATAAAGAGGATGCTTTGTGATAATTTGTTCTACTTGATTTGCCATTTAGGTATTGAGGTATGCATCAGAGAATGTTTTTGTGCCATTGACCGTTGGAGGTGGTATTAGAGACTTCAAAGATGCAAATGGCAGGTTTATGGCTATTTGTGATCCTGTACATACATCAGTAATCATTTGCTTTGAATCTTTCAAATTGGTTGCCTAAAACTGAGTTGAAAAATTGAATAATGTTAATTTGGGAATGTGGACGATGATCAAACTTCACTAGTTGACATATAGACTTACTTCGCAGATACTACTCTAGTTTGGAAGTTGCTTCAGAATATTTTCGTTCTGGGGCAGACAAAATTTCTATTGGAAGTGATGCCGTTTATGCTGCAGAAGAATACTTAAAATCTGGAGTATGTGATACTCATCAATATGAAAGTTGATCTGTTTATTTTCAACAAAAGATGCTTCCTTATTTATAGTAATGTCAATCTGTTTTTCGTTTCGCTTACTGTCTCTGAAGGTGAAAACTGGAAAGAGCAGTCTAGAACAGATCTCTCGAGTGTATGGAAATCAGGTTGGTTTAAAGCCTTGTTTAACTTTATGCTAGTTTCTTCAGATAGTGATGTCTGATAGTAATGATAACACATTTGTTGTTTCACTTATCCTTGGTTGAATATCTTAGTTTCCAATTTTTCTTCTCTCTTCAGTCTTCACTGATGCAGAGTGAGTCGAGGCATTTAGTTCATAAGTGCTTTCCCTTTTCTGCTTGGTTGCATATATGCATAGCATACTCACTATTTAGTGGGCAAGTTGTGCCACAAAAATGTTGTAATTGGTTGGACGTGTTGTGATATCGTAGGCAGTGGTTGTAAGCATTGATCCTCGAAGGGTGTACGTAAAGGACCCCAAGACCGTGGAATTCAGGACTGTGAAAGTGAGAAACCCAGGTAATTGCATTCAGATATTCTCCTCCAAGGTAATTTAGTAGTTTACCTGCATCTAGTGTTTCCTCATAGAAGGAGAAATCATTTGCCCAAGAACGACTTGAAAATGAGGAAACAGGGTGTTGTAATTAGAGTTGAACATCGACTAACATGTGCTGCTATATGTTTGAGATGTGCTGTTTCTATACCTTGTGGTGCTCCCTCAACTCTCTTTCCTCTTTCCCTGGGAGGAAAAGAAGAAAAAAAGAGAACATGCCTGTGGGGTATAGCTTGGCGTTTTATATATACTTAGGATATCCCAATTACTTCATTCATGCACACCAAAATGGGGGCAAGAAGGGAATATTAATGACTGAAGTGTGTCTACTTGTTTCAGGTCCAAATGGAGAAGAATATGCATGGTATCAGTGCACGGTGGGCAGCGACTTCGTTTTGTTATAAATTACAAACTGTTATTCTTGTAATCTCATTGTCTTATTTGTGTCACATGGAATATCAAGATTGTTTTTCACGGTTGATAGCTCAAAGCTCTTATATTTTCACCATAAGTTCAATTTAATTCTCTGTGTTCAAGGTGAGTGGTGGGAGAGAAGGCCGCCCTATTGGAGCTTATGAGCTTGCAAAAGCTGTTGAAGAATTAGGAGCTGGGGAGATACTGCTAAACTGCATTGATTGTGATGGTATGTTGTTCATGAATTTGATGTATATTATCCTATATTTGAGGTCGTGTTAGAATAGGTCTGAAGATGGTCAATGCTATAATTTTGTATTTCTACTGTAATATTCGCCAGGCAACAGTAGGATTTACATGTCCTTTCCGCTTTTGCTTGTCTGTAAATTGTTCCCATTGCACCAAAAGGGTACTGTTCAGGAAGCAAACAAATAAAAAAGAGTGGAGAGGTGGGGGGAAATCCATGAAAAGTTAAAGAAAGTTTCATCTTTGGACCTACTGCGTCTGCTTGGATTGTATTAAAAAAATTCCTTAACAAATGGCAAAATTGGATGGGAGGAGTATTTTCTATTTTAGGGCTTCCTTTATCTGTAAAATAAAATTTTCTGTTTCCCTTCAATAAGTTACTCCTAATACTTAAGCTGTTTCTGTCCTTAACTTACATGGTGTGATACTTGTGAATGATACCAACAAAACCTGCACATTTGGTCACTCTTGATATGGCTTCTTTTTTTGCCTTATTAGGACAGAATTTTCATTCACTCATTAACTATACTCCAAAGCCTGCGGTCTTGTGATTTTTTTCTTCTTGTTAGGACAATAGATTGGTCTTCAATCTGTGGGTTCCTTTTTGGCTCTACAATCCATTTCATGTATTCTTGGGACAATGTAATACCTAATATTCTTCTTCTTATGTCTTTTCAGGTCAAGGAAAAGGATTTGACATAGACCTCATTAAGTTGATTTCAGATGCTGTAAGCATTCCTGTGATTGCAAGCAGTGGAGCTGGAGCTGTTGAACACTTCACAGAGGTCTTCAGAGAAACAAATGCTTCTGCTGCCCTTGCTGCTGGAATTTTCCATAGAAAGGAGGTGAGATGACTATATTAAACAGATGCCTTCTTTTTATGCCTAAGTTGATCAATGTTCATTTTGGGTGAGCTCGATAAAAGAAGAGTTTGATTGGCAGAAGTTAGATGAGAAAACACGTGAATCTTTGGATATTCCATGAAGGGTGGATGCGGATATGTCTGCTGAGTGCTGACAGCATGCACCTCTTCAGGGAAAGCAGATACCTACTGTTTGTGTTTAATGAGCAAAGCCTCACGATAAAGGGGCTTTTTATATCTTCTAAAAGTGATCTAAGTAATATCTGCCAGTTGTTAGCATAATTATCCTCTCTTGAAAGTGCCATTTTGTTTCTCCCAGAAGTGTATATTTTTAAGTGACATATATGGCTTTAAACAAAGCCATAGGTAGTCTATATGGTACAAAGGGATGCAGTACAGAACCCGCTGCTGCACATCCAGAATCCACCCCTCACCCCCACCCCACACTAAGAATAAAGTAACAATAAGCATAAACATGGTTGAACTAGAGTTCCTGTGAGGAAAGTGTGTGTTTAAAAAGCTAAGCTCTGTATGAGATAGTAACATACACCAATTCTGGAATAAAGCATTTTTGAAGAAGTTCCCTTATGTAATATACACACACACAATATGGATCTCTTACTGATGTAAGCTGTATAATTTGTCTCCTTAATTTCAGGTTCCCATTCAAGCCGTGAAAGAGCACCTGTCAAAAGAAGGCATAGAGGTTAGAATTTAACCACATTTTTGCTATCGAGCAACTCGATATACAGTCCTATCTTATGCAATCCTTGTTACTTGATGTTTATACCACTGAATAACAGTTTCTTTTAATCTTGTTGCTGCGAATGAAGCCTCTTTCAATCTCTTGCACTTGTAGCCCTGTGCCAATTTTGAGCAGGTTATCATTGTAAAATTGTACTGTTACATAATTTGTGTACACACTAATATATCAGTTTTTACTTGGATATGTCTCTGGGTTATTAGTTCTAGTTGGTTATGACATAAGAGGACTTAGTTATTTAGAAAGTTTACAAATTCTTAGCTAATATTATTCTCCTATTTGATCTTGATTTGATTTTTATGTTCTTTAAACTCCTATAAAACAACATTGTTCATTAATGCATCTTTAATAAAGTGGTCTGTTACATTGAAAAATTTTAAATTAATGCAACAAAGCCATTAATGGTGAAAATTTCTCCGTTTCGTCTTTTTATCTATTAATTTAGAGTATTGCATATATATACTCCATACAAGTTACAATCCTAACTTTTATATTTGCCACAAGATGTTCATAAAATTGATTTGTTAAACTAGTTACCACAGTATGCCACTAAATTGATCAATTTAGAGAAGTATTGCATACAAATATGGCTTCGAATTTCATGATTATGATGATTTTGGGAACTTTAATGTACACAAGTTCTGCTCGAAATCTTATCGAATTAGATTTTCCCGATAATAATAATAATAATGTTTCACAAGTTACAGGTTCATTTGAAGGAGAAAAATTGGATTTTACCCATAATGATAATAATAATAATAATATTCCACAGGATAAAAGCTCAGTTGGAGGTGGAGTATTAGGTTTTCCTGATAATAATATTAAGGTTCCACAAGTTGGTGGCTCATTTGGAGGCGGAGGTGGTGGTGGAGGACACGTTGGTCCAGGTGGCATAGATTTTGGAGTCGGTGTTGGCGTTGGAGGTGAAGTAAGTGTACCCGGTGTTGGGTCCATTGGCGGTGGTGGAGGTGGTGGAATAGGTGGAAGCATAGGCCGAGATGGTTCGGTTTCTGTAGGAGGTGGTGGAGGCGGAGGCATTGGTGGTCAAATCGGTAACGTAGGCTTTGGGGGCGGGCAAGGTTTTGGTGGTGGCCAAAGTTTTAAGGGAATTCACAATTAATTTGTTTGTCTCGTTTTATTATTGAAAATAATGAATTTTTTATTTCAATTTGATAATATTTCTATCAATATTTAAGGGTGTGCATCGGTTAGTTCAATTCAATTTAGTTTATCGATTTTTGATTTTTAAATATACTAAATCAATAACAAATCAATAAAATAATTTTTATCGGTTTATCGATTTTAAGTCCTTAACGATTCGGTTTTCGATTTACCCAATAAGGTGATAATGAGAATTTGCATTAATAAAAATAGATGGAGTACGAAAGAATAAAGACGAAAGACTAAATACTAAAATGGGTAACTAATCACTTAAGTACGGTAAAGATTAAAATAGGTAAAGTACGACTATAGTGTCCTATTACTATTAAATTACTAATATTTAATATTTATGAAGGGGTAAGATAGTAAATTATTATAATCTTATTAGGTTACCGATTTATCCAATAATCCAATAGTAAAAATCGATATCGAATCAATATAAAATTTTGAAAGTACAAATGAACAACAAACTATTTTATCTTCTTTAAAGGAAAAATAAGTTGAACCAATTAAAGGATGAATTTGCAAAGGCATATATATTCTAAATTATCTCATGCAAATTAAAATAAATAAATTCTACCTAATATAGTATGAGATTAAATTTTGAGACAATTTAATTAGAAATAGACCATTTTAAAAAATCTCTACTAGACTTTTCTAATTAAATGCAATATCTAATTATAATCTCTCTATTTAAATCACTAAAAATTAACAATCAATAAGATAAATATTCCAGAAGTGCCTAAAGAATGGACCAGACACAACTGGCAACTCAAGTACGATTGATGAGCTTAAGTCCAATCTGTCTGGCCTCGCTTACGCGTTTATATCAATAATTATAGATGCTTAAAGATCAACCGTCGGAACAAGAACTAATTAAAGCTCCTTAATTAGATAAAGTTATTTGGTCCCTAACTCCAGTCGAAAATCAGCCTTAGAAGGAAAGTTCTCGGCTCTTGAAGGCACCACCAAACTCAGATTTAAAAGTTAATGTGTTTTCATCCCTTTTTTCGGAAACCTATAAAAGAGGACATTCTTAACCCTTAACCCTATAAGAATCCCCCTCTAGAGGAACCGTCAACGTACACTTATGCAAAAGGATCCTTCTAACCTTAATCATTAGAACTAATTGTTAGGGATCTCCTGCATTGATCATAGTCTGAGTAAAGAAGAGGAACGACTAAGAATTTACCCGATATAATGTATCACATTATTCGAGAAAACTTATAAAATGTAATTTATGTACATATATATTACTGTATGTTATAAAGTGCATATTAGACTAGACCAACAACAACAACATATCCAATGTAATCTTATAAGTGGGATCTGAGGAGGGTAGAATGTGCATAGACCTTACCACTAGCTCAAAGGTAGAGAGGTTGTTTCCTGGGAACACTCGCCACAAAAACTCATAACCAGAATAAACTAGATATTGAAAAAAAGGTGAAAGTCAATTTCAATTGGATTATGCAAGAGTGTTGGGAAGTTTGATGTACATCATGAACTGTACGCGACCAGACATAGCTTGTGCTC
>JBCEWC010000267.1:0-64849 GCA_038996855.1 Solanum aculeatissimum | reverse complement strand
CCACTACATAATGGTAAATGCACTACATAATGGTAAATGCACTACACAATTAAACATATATTTACATATTTATAATAACTAGCTAATTTAAGGGGGGCGGGGTTTCTACACAAAAATTACATGTATTTTTCTAGAAATTTAACTTATACAAAATTTACATATTTATATATATTTTCTTAATTAATAAGGACCAGTTGAGCTGCTTCTGCTTCATCATCACTATTTTGTTTTTCTTAGTGGCTCAAGCAATCAGCAGATCGTCGTGCCAGCTTGAGAGTATATATGTAGTGCAACAATTGAGTTGTTTCAGCTACCTGCTTCATGTGCCTTCTTGAGCAACTTGAGGGTATATTTATAATTTTTCGATATTATTCCATTTTAATTTATTTGTCTTAATATTAGTTAATTACGTATACTTAATAATTAGAAATCTAAATTGGTTTTAAAAATATGTTACATAGGAGCATAAAAAAAATCATAAAATAAAAAAATTATAAATTACAGGAATTAACAACTTAAAATGTTTTTAAAAAACATATAAAAAGTTTTTTAAAAATTTGACTTTCGAATTTTTAGCAGTGCCGCATAAATTGGGCCAAGAGGAGTAAAATAAAATATTCTATAAGCCTTAGTGATTAACAACTTCAAATTTTTTAAAATATAAAAAAAAATCTATTAATATCACATAAATCAAGACCAAAAAATAATTTATATTGGGTTCGTACTAGCACGGACTTTCACAACTAGTATATATATAAAGTCATAAAGATTTAAATTATGATCTCAGCCTACAAATTAACGATACGAGTAGATACTTAAATATGTATAAAATTGAATAATAGACACACACATTTCACATAGCATAATCACTTCGAATGTATCTCAAACTGATTGACACGAAGGATGTCATATAGGACGTGCGTATCTACTTATTCAATTTTATACAAATTTAATTATCTTTTATGCACATTCAAAATTAAAAGAAAAAAAAGACACATTTATATATTATGCTCAAAAAATAATAGCAAAAATTTAAATACAAATTAAAAAGGGGAAAATAAAAAAGAAGAAGATAAGGGAGAATTTAAGTTATGGTTGTCAGGGTGAGGGTCCATTTTCTAGGACCCACCAAACTCAATCTAGTGTAGAAATTTTTGCATTAGAACTTTGAAATTTGAATAAATTGATCATGAATTCATTTACTTACTAGGTCTAAGTGGGTCCCACAATTTTATTTTATTTTTAATTTTAAAATCTTCGAAAAAAATTCATAAACGTTATTCTTTAAATGCGAGAGAGAAGGTTTGGTGCACTAAATCTTTCGTTATGCGTAGGGTCCGAGGAAGGACCTGATCATAAAGACACTAATCACACTATTCTTTAAATGCAAGGGGGCAAGTCTGATTCACTAAAGTTAGGGTTGTGCAAAAATCGAACAGCAAAAACAATTATTGGTTTATTGTCATCGAGTTATTAAGTTAACGGTTTTTTAATGATTTTACAAAAAAAGAAATTATCGAGTTATCAGTTCGATTTTCGATTTTCGATTTTTAATACTAAGGCTATAATAATTTACTACGTTATCTCTTCATAAATATTAATAATTGAACATCACTTGATACTAAATCGATACTCGTAAGTCATGTATTTGCTTGGTTTCTAATGTATAACCCTTTTACTGGAAAGTAAATTAGAATATGAGGTCAAATATTGCATATTATTAAATTTAGGTACTCAATTGATTTGTTTGTTTTACTGTATCTCATCGTATTAAATTGTTAGGGAAGTCATATATTTATTTTATGAGTATTTCCTTATTGGGTAAACTGAAAAACGAACTGTTAAGGACCAAAAATTGATAAATCAAAAACCAATAAAAAATATCTTATTGGTTTTAGCATATTTAAAAATCAAAAATCGATAATACATAAAATCGAACTGAACTGACCGATGCACACCCCTAACTAAAGCTCCCGTTATGCATAGGATTCGAGGAAGGACCCGACCACAAGGATCTATTGTACGCAGAAATCCATAAAATATTATTCTTTAAATGCAAGGGGGCAAGTTCGGTGAACTAAAGCTCCCGCTATGCACAGGGTTTGACAAAGGACATGACCACAAGGATCTATTATATACAGTCCTACCTTACATTTCTGCCAAAGACTGTTTCCAAAACTTGAATTCGTGACCTCTTTGATCACATGGCAATATATATGATATGAACTTGATTAAAAAAACTACTGATATAAAAAAAGAGAAGTACTAAAAGCACCCTCGAACTTGACACGAATTATTAGTTTTGTCCCTAAATTATTGATACGCTTAAAAACACTCCTCAACTTGGCGAACTAAGCTTAAATACACCCTCGAACTTGACACGAATTATTAGTTTCGAACTTTCGTCCCTAAACTATTGATAAGCTTAAAAACACCTCTCAACTTGGCAAACTAAGCTTAGATACACCCTTCCCATATTACATGGCATAACAAGTGAGTACAATATATTTAAAACGCGTGAAAGGTTAAAAAAAGACCATCAGCCTTAAAAATAATTCCCTTCAATTTTTAATTACCAACTATTAGAGTACCATTTTCTTCCCGTTTAACCTTTCCTCCATTAATGGTGACCTCAAAGTAAGGTTTATTTTTTTTCTCATTCTCATTTTTAATTGCTTGATTCTTTTTCTTATCCTATTTTGTTTATGATTATTTTTGTCAATGTGGACTTCCGACAATGTTAAAAATTTCATGGTCGGATGACAATCTCGTAAGAAGATTTTAGGATTGTAAAAATATGACAGCAAATGAAGCTCTACAAAAATTTCAAATCAAAATTTAATAAATTACAGAAACATAAAGTTGAATGGTGTTTATAAGCCTATCAATAGTTTAGGGACGAAACTAATAATTCATGTCAAGTTTGAGGGTGTATCTAAGCTTAGTTCGCCGAGTTAAGGGGTGTTTTTAAGCCCATCAACAGTTTAGAGACAAAACTAATAATTTGTGTCAAGTTTGAGGGCGTATTTAAGCTTAATTCGCCAAGTTGAGGGGTATTTTTAAGCCTATCAATAATTTAGAGATGAAATTAATAATTCGTACCAAATTCGAGAATATTTTTAATACTTCTCTAAAAAAAAATTAATTTCTAATTTCACTTATAAAATATCGTATATTGCACCAACTCAACCACCCTACCTCATTGGCCACCAAAAGTTATAAGGAAGTTCTCAACCACATTTTGTAGATGGATTGTTTGGTCCATTCTATTTTTGTATTAAATTAAATGACCTGTTTGTTGTAGTCATGTACACAACTTTTATCCCATTTTTAGGGCTTTCAAATGAACTTTAATATAAAGTTTATTTATTATTTTTTCTCCTTTTAACTATAGTGGACAATAAAGAGGTTACATGTGTTTCACATGTTTTACCAAAAATCTTAAAATACATATGCTTGAAGATCAATATATTGAGTATAATTTTATAAATAAGATATGAGATATAAATATCTTAAAAAATTATTTATTTTTTAATATTTGATAAGTAAGTCAAAAATATTATTTAAAAAATATTTATATACAATTAGGCAAACGCTAATAGAGGCAGTGACGGAACCAAAATTTTCATAAAGGGTGTTCAAAATTTGAAAAAACACATACACGAATTAGTTAAAGGAAGTTCGACATCTATTATGTATACATAAAAAAAAATTATTTTAATTATATATAAATAATATATTTTAAGCCCATCAATAGTGTAGCTCCGCCTCTGATTAGAGATGATATGTGGGGGATATCACCTTACTCTTCTTCATTATACTTTCTCTCTATTTTCTTGAATACATACTTAAATATTTAAATAACTACCCTTTAATCAAAAGGGAGAATTACATATATATATATATACAAAAATGTAAAAAGTTTATAAAAAAAGTAGTTCATATTTTATTTACATAAAAAATAGTCTCAAATCAATGAAACTGTACATGACTATATAATATAGTTATAGAAAGTATACACTGCTATACAATGTATATTACTTATACATGAGCTATACACTAAATATACACCGACTATACATGCCTATACAACAAGGGTTGAATGCTCAAAATTGTAACAAATAGCCAAAGATCAGTCGAATGACTACTTTTCATAATTAAAAATCACTCACATTTTTCTAAATTATATGTATTCGTCGAATTAATTTGAATAAATAGCAAGAATATGAAATAAAAAATTCAAAAGTGAAGAATAGTTGCAAAATAAAATTGATTCTTGTTAATAACATTGACAAAAACACAAAATAGTACTACATCAATAGCATTAGGCAAGCTAAAAAAGATAGTAGGTTATTCATAACGGAATTTTAATCAAAAAAAAAAAGAATCCTAGCATATAGTAGCAACATTCGAAAAAAAATATATATTTACAATCTTCATCAATTTCAATCCCAATACAGAACAATACGATACATTATTCATCGTTGTTGTCAGTTGTCACTCATGATCATGATGTATGATAGAAGAATTTTTTTAAACTTGAGTATTGTTCTCGTCATTTGGCATGTACTTCTTCCAGAACCAATGATTTTTCCATATCCGGGTTACTTCCTCGATAGGAATACCTTTAGTTTCGGGGAGGAAGAAGAAGATAAAGAACGTCATAATGACAACAAATCCAGCAAAGAAGTAGAACAACCCAAACTTCATTTCACAGAGCATCGTGAGGAAGAGTTGTCCGATAACAAATGTAAAGAACATGTTGACGGAGACATTAATCGATTGGCCTGCTGATCGGATCTCCATTGGTAAAACTTCACTAGGTACAAGCCAACCTAATGGTCCCCATGACCAAGCAAATGCTGCTACATATACACAGATTAAAGCTACTGTAATATTTCCAAGTCCCTTGCTGAATGAACCTTGACCATCCATTCCAAATACACTGGCTATGATGGAACCAACAGCAACCTATAACAACAACAAGAAAAAATCAGAGTTCAGGTTCAGATCCAGAAGTTTATAGGTCGTAAATCGACTGAAAGTCAAAGCAAAAGTAGTTAGGATTATGTAAATCTAGAGTCAGCATTTTCGTCAAGGATGTTCAAAATATCTATATTTAGCCTATATATTCGAATAAAAATTTCGATGAATAGTGTTAATTTGACCATCATTGGGTGAATATAATTTTGCCTGTGTCTATCAGTCATATATTGGTTGTACAGTTCTTTTTGTAAAAATGGAGGTTCAAGGGCGAATTCATAAACCATTTACGAGTAATTCTAATGTAGGCAAATTTTGCGAGGAACATGCCAAATGACAAATGAATATTACCTGACAGACAAGCATGAGAGTGCCACCCACAAGGAACAAGGCTCTCCTGCCAAATCTATCAACAGTGAATATGGATATAAGTGTGGCGAAAACATTGACGAGTCCGGTGATGACAGCTGTCATCAATGCAGCCCCGTCACCAAATCCGAGTGTTTTGAACAGGACAGGGGCGTAGAACATAACGACATTGATACCGGTGAGTTGTTGGAAGAAAGGAACCAAGAGTGTGATTGTAAATTGTGGTCTATACCTAGGTTTCATTATATTGCCCCATGGATTTTGAACTTGCTTAGACATGTCACTGGCTATAACAAGGTCTTCAAATTCATTGTCAACATTTGTTGTACCGCGAATTTTTTGTAACATAGTCTTCGCTTCCTCTTTCTGGCCTCTATCAATCAATGAATTAGGTGTGTCCGGTAGGAAAACAGCTCCTACTGTCATGATGACAGCGGGGACAGCTGCGAGAACAAGGGACACTCTCCAACCGTTTTTCTTCATTGTAGAGGTACCATAATTGACCAAATTCGCGATTAATATGCCTATTGTGATAGCCATTTGGAAACACACATTGAGCGCCCCCCTAAGTTTAGGTGGAGCCATTTCTGAGAGGTAAACCGGGACAGATTGGTTGGCATAACCAATGCCAACACCTAGTAATAGGCGCCCAATGATGAGTACAGGCAAGTTCATGGCTGCACCATTCAGGACGGCGCCTACTAGGAAAATTAGACCACCAATAAGCATGGAAATTTTTCGTCCAAACGCTTTCGTGGTTATTGAAGCTCCAAATGAAGCAAATAATGCTGCTAAATAAAGTGATGAAGTGAAGAGTTGCAATAAATGGTCATTAAATTTGCAATATTGGCTTCCCCCTTCTTTCAAGTTCTTCTCCTTGTGATACACATTTGGGAAAAATTTGAGCAAGAATTCATCCATAGATGTCACTCCTCCTGCAATTTTGAATCAAAATCATCAAGAAAAATCATATAAGTGAAAGTACAAAGAGAGAGATTCAAAAAACGCTCTAATAATATTGTTATACTGTTCTTGATCTGACACGTACACACTTTCATTATAGTGGCCTAGCTGATAAAATATGTGTATGACACAACTAAAAATACATAGACGAGGCATGGAAAAAGAGGGTTCGAAGAAACTCCATTATAATGATGTTACATTGTTCTTGGATCTAACACACACTTTCACTATAGTGACCTAGCATATAAAGGATGTGTATGATACAACTAAAAATACATAGACTAGGCATGGAAAGAGAGGGATTCGAAGAAACTCCATAATAAAAACATTTTTCGTGTATTCTGATGACTAAAAATAGACGAAGGTATGAAACGAGGGTGATTCGGGGAACATTCATAAAAAGATGTTTTATAGTATGTTCTTGATTTGACACACACTTTCATTATAGTGACCTAGCAGATAAAGTATGTGTATGACACAACTAAAAATACATAGACAAGGCATGGAAAGAGAGGGATTCGATGAAACTCCATAATAAAAATATTTTAAGTATATTCTGATGACTAAAAATAGGCGACGATACAAAACGTGAGTAATTATAGAAACATTCATAAAACGGTGTTTTATAGTATGTTCTTGATCTGGTAGATAGAGATGTCTTTTATACGACTAAAAATATACAGGCAAAGAGACAATAAAAGATGTATTTGAAAAATGCATTTCACTATCTGTTCTTGATCAAACACACTTTTACTGTAATATCCTCGTAGATAGAGGGTGTGTTTGGCGCGATTGAAAATATTTTCTTAAATAAAATAAAATATATTACCTGAGATACCAATATCATAACCAAATAGTAGACCACCAGTAGCAGCAACCAAACATGTCATAATGACAAAAGCTGTAACTTTTCCTTCATAGTCACCACTACCACCACTTGCTACAAATCCTCCTGCCATCTTTTTATGAATTTATCAAAAAATAAAATATTTTAAACTTTTTTTCAAAAAATAAATAATTATTATTAAAATAATTTATATACAAATTCTTTTGTGAATTTAATTATTTGATAGTGGTGTGGATACACAAGATTAATTTCAAGGGATATAAAAACAAAGGCCTTTTTTTTTTTTTATAATTTCAATAAAAAAAAATTCTTCTTGTTCTTGAAAGACCTTTGATATTATTTTTTTACTTTGTTTTTATAATATTTTTTTTCCCTTGTTCAAATTGAGCAAAGGCAAACTTGTTGCCTGCTCCTTTTTTTTCTTTGATTTGCTTGTTATTTTCTAAAAGCAAAATAATATAAGGTATTTATAAGAGGTGAAAATGATGAATTATCCAAAAAATAGGGCAAATTATTAGGAAATGTAATGATGGAGAGAATTAAAAGGAAAAAAAAATTGAAAAGTGAAATTTTATCCATGTATAATTTTGTGGATGATATTAATTTAGTTAAATTTTAACTAAAATGGGAGTAGTATTAGCTTTTGTTTGGTGGATAAAATTTTAAATTAATTAAAATAGTTTTTACGTATTATATTATTCACTTTATTTTCATTTTTTAAAATTTAATTAAGGCATAAATAATTCATATTATCTCTATTTTATTTTCATTATGCAATTTCTTTTGGTTTTGGTTTTTTGGACTTTTTTTTTTTAGATGAGGGTTTCAGGAAATAATCTCTCTACCTTTGAGGTAGTAGTAAGGTCTGCGTACATTCTATCCTCCCCAGACCCCATTCGTGGGATTTCACTGGGTATGTTGTTGTTGTTGGTTTTTTGGACTTTAGGCATGGTCTTAATTAAGGTATTGTTTTTCTTTTATCATATTTTGAAACGAGGGTCTTCCGGAAACAATATGAGTTAGTGATAATGGATATGTTGTTGTTGTTTGTTTGTTTTTCTTTCTCATATTTTAAAAATATTATCATTTTAAACTCAAATAAGTTTTGCTCTTCTAGTTCTTATTATGATTTTTTCTAAATCGATGCATTAAAGTTCTCACTTTGTGCAGGGTCTGAAGAAGGGCCGATCGTAAAAATTTACTATACGTAGTTTTATTTTACATTTCTGCTAGAGGCTATTTCCAAATTGAATTGCATTTTCTCAAAAATCATCCCCATGCTCCGGATCTTAAACCATACTCAATGTAGGCATAACTCTGATTCACATGATAAACGCGCTTTTGAAGCTTGATGTGATGTCGTAGCCCGAAAGACAAATTTGTGTAGGTCTGAGTCTAAAGCGGACAATACGTACTCAGAAGGTCACTGTGACTTCTGACAAGGTACAGTCCTAGCAATATGAGGCTTCTGAATAAATCAGAACTGTTCTTAAGTCAACTGCTTCTAGCATTACAAAAGGATTACAAAAGGATAGCTCGGTGCACAAAATATTCTGTAATAGTAAAGCAAATCACACGAATCTGAAAATACACAATTCTTTTCATCGTATAGACAGCTCAAATATACAAATTCAAACAGGTTCGCGCCATTAGACAGCTAAAATATACAGTGCATCCTCATTATTCAGGAAGCAAATCAAATTTATAGGCAAAAACAGGATAAACAATACTGACAAGACAAAAAAAATGCCTCTCGTCGATCATAGACTGATGAAGATATACCAGAACGGATGAACTTTTCCCTGAATATTACGCGATAGAAACTGTCTTTAGAAGTCCATCAAGATACTCCTTGAGTTTAACTTTTGTTATCGCGCCTTCCCTTTTGCTGTCTGGAACTTCTTTACCATCTTTGAAGAGAATCAAAGTTGGCAATCCATAAACTTTGTACTCTTCTATGAGCTTGGGACTCGCGTCATGATCTATCTTAACAACACTGATCTTTTCTTTGTACTCCTGAACGTTAAGAGTAAACGTTTAAATCAAGAACAAGAAAGACCAGAGACGGAAATGACTTAATGATTCAAGATTCAACACAAGAAGATATAACTATGTATCATCATGCTGATATATTCGAATGAAAACGAGCTATACTAAAATCAGAAGACCTCTCGTTCACTGGCTCCTACATGAGCGTTTGTAATCTTTCCTCACTCAAAGTTCTATTTTACACTATAAGAGTTGTCAATCCGCGGTATCCTCTAGCTAAAGGCTTGGCCTTGAAGAGAACAGTTCAATAATTCAAAGTTCAGCAAGCATCACAAATGGTTTTTTAACACAAAGAAAAGATTTTTCCATCACACCAGACACAGCTTTAGCAGTTTAACATGCTCATTGAAACAAAAAATTGAATCTTTAACTCTACTTGAAAGGGGGGAAAAGGCCTTGGACAGAAAATTTCAATAATTCAAGTTAAGCAAATATCAGAAATGATCTTCCAGCAAAAAAAAAGGAGAGAAAAACGAAATTCCTTCGTAACAAACATACTCTTTATCAGTTTAACATGTTCATTGAAGAAAAAATTGAATCTTTAACTCTACATGAAAGGAAAAACAAAAAGGCCTTGAACAGGACATTTTGATAATTCAAGTTAAGCAATCATCAGAAATGATCATTCAGCAAAAGAAAAAGTTATTTTCCTTCACACCAAACACACCCTTGTCAGTTTAACATGCTTAAAGTAGCGGAAGAGAGGCTATTTCCAATAGATCCTCGGCTCAAGAAAAAGCAATCCACAAAAAGTACAACAATAACAACATACCCAGTGGAATGCTACAAACAAGGTTTGAGGAAGGTAAAGTATACGTAGACCTTACCACAGAAGTAAGGGAAGTAGAAGAAACCAAGTATTGTGAACAGTAACTACGGGAAAAAAATATGGTAATGGAAGTAGAAGAAATAACATATACTAACAGAAAAATGATAACAAGAAACTACAGAAGCAATGCTATGAGTACTAATATGGACAAATAGCGAGACAACACATTGTTACCTACTAAACCTACTATTAGTATGGACAAAGAGCGAGACAATGCATTACTACCTACTACTAGTATAGACAAATAGCGAGACAATGCATCACTACCTACTAAACCAACTACTCGTATGGACAAATAGCGAGACAACACATTACTAACATGGATAAATGGCGAGACAACGCATTACTACCTACTAAACCTACTACTAACATGGATAAGTAGCGAGACAACGCATTACTACCTACTAACCTTTGATGTTAATCCGTATTGCCCATACATCAAAATAATAAGATACTTGAAGTACAAGAAACAACTAAATACTAACAGAAAGCGAAGGACAGGAAACTACACTAGCAATACTAATTACTAGTATGGACGAATAACAAGACAACACAGTACTACCTACTAAGCTTCTAAGCTTTTAATTGAATAGAATTCGAATAACACTACATAAAGAGTAGAGAAAACAGAGAAGAAGAAGAAGAACCTCAGCAAGGGATTCCATGGCGGGACTAATCAAACGGCAAGGTCCACACCAAGTCGCCACAAACTCCACAAGTACAGGACGATCCGACTTCAAAACGACGTCGGAGAACTCATCCTCTTTAATCTCCGCTATTCCACCACAACTTATCCTCAACTTCGAACAATTTTGAAACCCTAATTTTCTCCCTCGATTTCCAATCGAAAACCTAACCTTCTTCCAGCCCAAAGAAGAAAAGGAAGAACGAAAAGGAGATGCTGAATAACAAGTTTTATTAAAAGAATTCGTCATAGGATAACAAACCGTCGAAGTTGAAGCAGCGGCGGAAGCCATTATCGCCATTGTTGAATGCTTCGAGAAAACTTTTGATCAGTTTATCACTAAAGAAGAAGGTGTTTTCGGTCCACACATAGTGTCCAATCATACCCTGCCACGTAGCACATGTAAGTCGAAAATAACCTCTCCACCTCCTTACGAGAATCCATATGAAATTGATTAAATTATGATATCATGAATAATCATTAATTAGGCCGATGTTAACTTCATATTATAAAGTTATGCGATTCGAAATTAATACTTTCTCCGTTCATAATTAGATGTCAAAAATTTTTTAATTTGATTTTCATTTTTACTTGTTAATTTTTAGAATTCAAGATAAGACAAATTATTTTTGCCTATTCTACCCCTAATTTATTTACCAAATGAGATCCCTAAAACTTTTTACCCTTAATTTATTTACCTAATTAATAGGGGTAAAGTGGTAATCTTGCTACATTAATCATTGTTTTCTTAATAGATGTGTCATGTCAAAACTTGACATCTAATTATGAATGGAGGGAGTATCTATTATCAAAATGATATATATACTCTATAAAGGGATTTAATTCATCATGTAACTCTTTTTATAATTCCTCCCTTATTATTATATTTAACTAAGAAGTATAATTATCCATCTTTCAGTTTATTATTAGATATCAAATTTTAACTTGGTACATCTATTAAAAAAAATTAATATATTGAGATTAGGGGTGATAAAACTAAACTCAACCTATTCAATTCGTCCGACTTGTTGAATTTTGAATTCGTTCATTTATTAGCTCAACCCAACTTAATTTAACCCATTTAAAGTTGAATTGATATTCAACCCAAATTGACTCGAGAGAAATATTGTCAAAATATTTATAAAATATTTTTTATTTAATTTGATATGTTTTATATAGTCAAAATAAAGAAAAATAATTTAATTAAGTACTAAAATATTGAAAAAGAACAAATAAAGTAAGTAAAAGTTGGATCGGATTGGGTCTTGACCCGCTCTATAACCCATTACTCAACCTATTTTGACCCAAGTAAATTTGAGTTGTGTTGGGTTTTGACCCATTATAAGCCACTCAAATTTGATCCAACCCGACCAATTGTCACCCCTACGATTATCATTTTACCTCTATTAATTAATAAAAATATTTATTAAAGTCATAATTCAAATTTTAATACAATCAATACAATGACAAGTGAAATTTTTTCTTGATTTAATAATATTTCTGTTTTTTCAAGAAATATTGTCTAAGTAATCTAACGATGAATTGATCATTGAAGATTTTCAAGAAGTTCTATATTTTTTAAAAATATTAATTTTGTAAGTAAATTAGGGGTAAAATACTTTAAAAAAAATTGTTCTGTTTTAATTTTTCCAAAATGACAAATAAAAATAAAAATCAAATTAAATTTTTTTTGACATTTAATAATGAACGAATGAAGTATAATAAAAATTATAGATATAGAGATAATTATAGATAAAACAACTTAATTACAAATAATAAATGTTTCAATAAAGGTAAATACAAAGTTCTATGGAGATATACACGTGTCGGAACCCTATTGGATAAATTTGGATGGCCACAAAATGTGCAAACCTTATTCCTCAAGATTCATTGCTCAAATTCTTATGCTCGTCAGGAATTGAATTATAATCAAATCGTCGTGGGTAACTTATTAATGTCAGTAATTGATAATTATACAATTTGAACAATTACGAATTTACTTTTGAATAAACAATAAATTCGCTCTCTTTGTTATGAACAAGAGAAAACTCTGCATATAAAGTAGGCGATTAATAAATACTTTCTTGATTGAGTTCATACCAGAATTCAGGGTTTGATATTATCTATCGATGAAAAACGATACATTCTATCTAAATAATATATTATGAAATAATACGTAACAATCAAAGGACACATGTGTATTTTAGTCAAATATCATATACTATATTGTTCATGAAACATAAAAGAGGACACACAAATGATCAATCTCAAAACTTAGTGGACCATTTTAGCTATAAGAAAAATTCCCCAATAAATTACTAGAACCGATTCCCAGTCACCGGCGCCGGCACAATTCCTCCGGCATCGCGAGACCTAAGGAGAGATGAACAACAAAGATGACGAAAAGCATAAAGAAGAAGGAGGAGGAGAATCTCCATCTCACTCTCAACAAACAGGTAACAATTTTGTTTGTAACTGGTAGAACTTGTTGAGGTTTTGGAAATTCGCCTAATTATGTTCTTCACCATATGGGCGAAACCGAAATATGTATAGTGTCTTTAATACGTCTCAAGTTAATTTCTGTAATTGTATACATTAGTAGTATGGCCGCTCCAACCAACTAGTTTGAGTTTAGGCATAGTTGATTGATGGATTGATGAGGGCGGGTCGAGTAGGATTGACAGGTTTCTAGACTGGTAAGCTCTGAAGATAAGGTGCACATGACACTTTAGGTGAAACACATATTGGAATCGAGAGGAAAGTGAAGAGCTTTATGAGACACAGTTTAAGTTCACATGGTAAGCATGCTTTTGAGGTTCAATGTGGTGTATCCCAAAAGACAAATCCATGTGGACCTAGGCCTCGACAATATGTTCCATGGGCTTGGATCGTGACACTACCTAGTCCATGAATAATTTTTGCTAAAATGATTAGGAGCAAAGCCGAATGGGCAAAGTGACAAAATGAGATTGAGATGGTTTATACATTTAAAGATAAGGTTTGCGGATGCACCAGTGAAGAGGTGTGAGAGGTTGGTTGTTGTGGGGGTTAGGAAAGGTAGAGGTAGTCCAAAGAAGAACTAGGGGAGGTGATTCGGTGGGACATGACACACCTCCAACTTATTGAGGACATGAACCTAGGTAGGAAGGTTTGGAGGTTGATGATTAGGGTAGAAAGACAAGTGTTATGTCACCTTTATGTGGGAGTGTCATGGGGCTATTCTCCTGCTCCTTGTTCTTGCACAATGTCCTGTGCTTTGTTTTTATTTATTGGCTACTTGTTGGTTCATTGGTTGTGTTTATCTTACCACTTTTGTTGCAGATATTTTTACTTTTTATTTTATATTTTTCTTTAGCCTGTTTTGGTAATGTGTTCTTCAATTCTCATTATTACTGGTTGCTTTATTTGATTTTTTATCTTGCTATTTTATTGTCATTATTTATCTTCGTATCATGATTTGTCTACTCTTCTTTTGAGACGAGCGTCTATAAAAAACGACCTCTCTACCCTGCAAAGGTAGAGTAAGGTCTACATAATACCCTCCACAGACCCCAGATGGGATTATACTAGGTATATTGTTGTTGAGATAAACCACTTGGTTTTAAATGGCCATTCAAGTGAGTAGTTACGAGCTTAAAATGTTGGTCATACCACCTACCAACCCTGAATATTCCATTTTTGAACTTTTACCAATTAGTGCAGAGTGCTATGGAGTATAGACTCCCTAGGATCCCTTTATTCCCCTAATATTTTCTGTTTTTGGGTGTATGGAGGATAATTCGTTGCTTATACTTTTAAATCGAAAAGCCAAATCCTCAGGACTGTTGAGATATGTAAGTTTTACTTCAGATGAAACATTATTGTTGCATTACTGTAGTACAATATGGAGTTATTCTCTAATTATTATTTACTTTGTTGTTTTGTCAGTTTCTAGTGATGATGAGATAGATTACTCCATCAAGCCAGAATTTTATGATCCAGAACTTGATGACAAAGATGAAGTCTGGGTCCAAAAGAAAAGGGGTGGTCGTACTTCTGATGCCATCCTCAATTGTCCAGCTTGTTTTACCACCCTTTGTCTCGATTGTCAAAGGTATGACTTTTTTTGTTTCTAGAATATCCCTGTGATTGGAATATGAAAAACAATATCGATTGCATTTTTCTGTTGCTTTACCATTGGAATTGTTGGTATGTTAGACCTTCAACCAATCCATCAGTCAACTATGGTCAATTCCAAATGAGTTGTGTAGGCTGTATGAATCAGCTATATCCATCTGTTCAATGCAGGTCCATTCGTTCCAATACTACACGAACTGCCTTTTAGGGAAGCTAATTTGATCTTCTTCCATTCTCAAACTTATATACTGATTTAGGTCCTTATTTTCAAATCATTACTTTTTGAAAATTGTCAAACTTATAAAAGGAACAGTCAGCCAGAATATTTGGATCTTCTTGTCTCATCTTTTGATTATTTGCTTCCAGTGTACAAGTTCCCTTAATTTCTCCATTTGTTCATTGTTCAGTGTCTCCAGATCCTCTCACTCATAATGCAGGAAATTGGTCCTGCTTTTATAAGATGAACTTGCAAATCTTAGGAGAGCTTATGTAGCAATGAGAAGAAGAGATGTCCTAAAAGCAGGACTTGCATTTCTCAGAATTGTTATAAGAATTTTTCCTCCATATAGTTTTGGATGTAATCTATCGGACCTTGAGTTTGTAGTATCATTTCCTATGTGGCTCGGACTCTTCAAAAGGGTGCGTGTTGGATTCGCTAAAAATAGTGTATTTTCATAGAATCCGACACGGGTGCGGCATTGAAAATCAAGAGTCCGCACAACTTAGATCATTTCAAATTTTTGGAATTTTGGATGTTTCTCACTCTGATTCCCAGGGTATGCTACATAGGTAAGAGGTTGAGTCTGCCACTTTTTTCAGTTATAGTAATAATGTAACAGCTCAACACTACCTTTTCTCGAAAAAATAAAATTAGTGTAACAGCCTGCTTGAATTGGCTTATTTTAGGTGTTTTAGCTAAAATAGCTATTAAGCACTTTTGTAGTGTTTGGATAAGCTAGAAAAAGTGTTTTTAAGTCAAAATAAGCCAAAACCATACATTTGGATGTCTAATGTATAAGCCATAACTTATAAGCCCATCCAAACAGGCTGTAAGAGTCAAATACAAGCTCTTTTGATGAAATTGAAGCAAAGGGGTAATGGACAACCGAATACATTGCAGAAATGGAGATTGCAGTAGCCTTCTAATGATACCAGATAAATGATGGTCAAGAAGAGAATTTGTATTTTCTTGTTGTCCATCACTCTATTGATAAGTGTGTCATCCCCAACAACAATACTTAAATTGGGAATAATTATAAATAAAAATAATATTTGGATTGATGTGGCGTTAATTCTTGCGTGATTGGAATAGTGGGTTCAGTGCAGATTTGGTGAAAGCAAGAATTGCAGAATTATTCAGAAATTTTCTTGTTTGATAAGTTATTCATAAAATTTCTAGACTAAACTACAGGATAGGCTGAAGAATATGGTTAGCACTTGCAGTAAGCTTGTGAGGTGAATAATGACATATCAGGAAAACAATTGAATGCCTGGGCAGTGAAAAAGAGAATAATTTAAATCTAAACAAGAAAAGCAAGGCGCTGGAACATCTAGTTTACACTTCCTTTTACCACCAAATGTCATCAATATGCCCCACCCACCAATATCAATCCTGACAGAAAGGTCAACCAAAGTCAAAGGCTGATGTTTGCTTTAGAGTCCTTGTCTTCTCGTACGCTAACCTCTGGCCATGCCTCTCTACAGTTATCACAATGTTACTTTTTGGTTTTATCTGAAGGGTCTGGTCAGAAATTTCGTAAGTTGACCCTGAGAGAATTGCAATTCTGTTTCTTTCAGGGTAATATGGAGAAGTAAGGAAGTCGTAGTGCATAATCTAAAGTTGTAGCGTTCTACACGTAAAATGGAAGATGTGTATGACACTCAGTTTTTTGACAAGTCTTTTTATGAACTTTTAGTACCCATTTAAAATGTTTTCCTTGCTTGCGTTCCTGTCACAATAGTTTGGGTTTGGATGATCTGTGTGTGCTAGTATGCTTGCGGGAATCATGCCTTTTTCTGTAACACAGTAGACGCCAATTTTTAACTAGAACTTGAAGGCACCTCTCATGTACAGGAGATGGGTAGCGGTGAATATTTCAATCAGCACAAATATTATAGGATAAACAACATAATGCTGTTATGTCCTGTGTGTCCAGAAAATCTTGTTTTAAGTTTGAGATGGTGTTAAAGTATCAATTTCAAAGTTTTTTCAAGGTGGTTTTGTCGGCTGTCGATTGTTATGTGAATGTCTTTCATTGAAAGAAAGGGAAGAAGAGGATAGGTGGATATTAGTTTTGAGTTTGGGTAGATTTTAGGAGACAAATAGAGAAATGATTAAATAGTTACGCCTAGAGAAGTTTCATTAAAGGAACTGTCCAGCTGTCCAGTAAGAGTTGGTCAATAACATCAAAAGCAATCAAATCTGTTTTGATTCTTCTTCCGTTTTCTATGCTTTTAAAAATAAGTAAGGAGGTGAATTTTATAGATTTGCAATAAGTGATATAGGTAAAATTACAAATTGTGAAGCATATTCAAGTGTCAAGTTGCACCAAAAATCTAACAATGAAATATGTCTATGTTTAAGGTTAAGTGTGTTTCTCTTTTTGCTTTCAAAAGTTCTGTTACTTCTTTCAAGCCAATTAGTCCACCAGATGGCTTGAGGAATGGTATTCCAAGTCTTTTTAACCTCTTGCAGAGTCCTCCTTTTTTCCCTACAAATCAGCTAGCCTAAACTGGAGTTTGGCATTGTCCAGGAATTGCAGAAAAACATGCCTCAAAGTGGGTTAGTGATCATGCAATATAGGAAGAGGCGGTTGATGTCTTTGGCATGCTCTTCGTACATAGGGAATCTTGCAATGTAGAAAGATGGTTTCTTTGGTTTTCTTTGGCTTTAGGAAGAGTATTAGCCAGAAGAAACCCAATCTGTTTTCACCAATCCAAAGTGGAGGAACCAGCTAAATTCTAAACTCATTTTAATTCTTCTTCCATTTTCTCTGGGTTTCTTTCACTTTAGGGAAGAAAGAACGGCAAGTTGAAAGTTTTTG
Organism: Solanum aculeatissimum; assembly: GCA_038996855.1. Classification (NCBI taxonomy): domain Eukaryota; kingdom Viridiplantae; phylum Streptophyta; class Magnoliopsida; order Solanales; family Solanaceae; genus Solanum; species Solanum aculeatissimum. The sequence goes on along the minus strand of JBCEWC010000267.1, from coordinate 46,964 downwards.
TTGCCAGAACAGCCAGAAATATCTGATCTCTTTGAATCCAAATTTGAATGTGGAATCTATTTGGCTAGCATGTGTTACTGAATCTCTATGGGCCTGAACTTGAAGTGCAACAGATCTTGTTGAATCTTCGCATTGACATTTATAAACTGGTGTCATTTTTATCTCTGAACATGAGGGTCCAAAAGTGCAATAACAGAAGTACACTGATTCATTCGTCATCGTTGTTTTGATAATAATTGAATAAATGTTTGAATAATGAAATTGACTTTCTGAGAGGTGGATGTATTTTAGAGGAAGCTTTTGGTATCATTTTCTTAATATACATCGAACTAATGCACCTTTATAACATTACCCAGTTTAATTATTATCAATTGACTTGTAAACTGAAATCTTTGAGTCTCCATCCGATCTTAAGACCATTGCTCTGCATTAAAATGTAATTCATCTGCTGTTAAATCAAGAAAGTGCCTTGATGCATTTTACATCTGATGCTAGCTTTCTTTTCTCCTTTTTGTAGCTCTTTAGTATCTGCAATTCAGAACTGATGTACTCTTTGATACTACAGGCATGAAAAGAACGTTACTCAATACCGAGCTATTTTTGTGCTCAATTGCAAGATCAAGAGTGAACAAGTGGCGGCACAGCTTGGAAGCAAACGAAAAAGGGGTAAGAAAGGGCGTAGATCTTCCGAGGTTGAAGCAGTTTCTGATACGGGCGAGACATATAAACATGTATGCTGTTCAGTTTGTTCAACAGAGGTTGGAGTCATCGACGAAGAAGAAGTCTATCATTTCTTTAACGTTATTCCTAGTGAGTCTTGACATGTTCCTCCTGAAAATGGCTTTATGTTTTCAGGATTAGTTTGTTTAATAGAGGTTGGAGTTTTTGGCTGTGCATTGCAGAAAACTTAAAGGGGTTAAAGAACACTTTCTTTTTCTGGGAGGGTGTTTTGAGCAGTAGTATGTTTGGCTGCCAAAAATTTGTAGTTTGTGCTTAAAGCAAAAGCTTTAGTCGTTTTTATATGTAGTACTTTTTGCTTCTGAGGCTGATATATTAGCGTTGAAGTCTTTCAAAAATAGTCTCTCTATCTCTATGAGGTATGTGATAAGGTCTGCGTACATTTTATCCTCCCTAGATCTCACTTGTTGGATTTTATGGGGTAAGTTGTTGTTGTTGTATTATATTAGTATTAGTTTAAATGTCATATATGTTTGATTGTTACGTAAATTTTATTGTACCGTATGTTTAAATTCATTGTTTAAATAATGATGAAAAGTCTCGTATTGTGTAACAATTGATCTGATATGATTACGTCATTGTCTTAATATTTTCTTTTCATTTTGTCTTTGTGGCAAACATATAAAGTCTAGTTATGCTGCACAATTTTAATTTGGATAATTATATTTTGTAACTATAGTTATAATAACATTTGTATAATTCACGCAATATTTGTATAATTCACCATACAATTCACAGTTTTTGTATAACATTTGTATATTTCATTATACAATTTGTGCACAACGTTTGTATAATTTTTTATGTGTATATTTCACTATACGATTTGATTTGCTTACAATTTTTGAATAATCGAGCACAACATTCGTAAAAAAATGCGTAAATTATATTAAAAAATTTAATTGTAATTACAATTGGATATTTGTCGCAAGTCATAATTAATTCACACTTTAACTATGTTAGCTAAATAACTAGTATATGTTTATTTATTCACGTAATTTTTCCAACATTTTATATTGGTTAAAATGATACTCCTTATTACAATATAATATAATACATTACGAAATAGTAGATAATAACCAACCAAACAGAGTATAAGAAGTACAACTATTTTTGCACTAGATACAACAGAGGTCCAATAAGCTCAACTGTTCGACACTTTTGGGAGAGGCTTGTTCATCCATCAAAGCAGCAGCAGCAGCAGCAGAGAGAGGGGTTTTTGAGAAGAAAGGGGCAATAGAAATGGCGTCAAGAACACTTGAAATTGAGAAGATGAGTGTGGAGCAACTAAAGGCACTGAAAGAACAAGCAGATCTCGAAGTGAACCTTCTTCAAGATAGTCTCAATAATATCCGCACAGCAACTACTCGACTCGAAATCGCATCTAATGCCCTTAATGATCTGTCACTACGCCCTCAAGGTTTGTGTTCATTCTCGTTTTGGTAAATACCCTTTTGAGAATTAGGGGTAAAAGATTGTTTCTTTTGACTTTATTTTGAAATTTATGATATGGGGTTTCGTTTTTTGTATTGTTTCTTTTGACTTTATTTTGAAATTTATGATATGGGATTTCGTTTTTTATACTGTGTTGTCTTGCTCAGGGGAGAAAATGCTGGTTAGTGTACCATCTTGTTCTGCAACACATCCTTTAAGGAATTAGGTGTAAAAGGTTGTTTTTTTTAGTTTATTGTGAAATTTATGATATGGGTTTTGGTTTTCTTGCTCAGTGAAGAAAATGTTGGTTGGTATCCCTCTTGTTCTGCAAAACACTCTTGTAGGAATTACGTGTAAAAGAGTGTTCTGTTGACTTTATTGTGAAATTTGTGATATGGGGTGGAGATGATCTTTGCTCAATTGAGGAGTAGTCTCCGATCCCTTATTTTCTTTTGGTGCACCCATATAGTTCTTGTTTGTATAGAGTGTTGGGTCTTTTGGAGAGAACCATATTTTGTTGTTCTCTCATTTTTGGTATATCTCTTGTGTACGTTCAAGTTGGCCTTGTTATTATCAATGAACACCTTACTTGATGAAAAAAACGATACGGGTTTTGGTTTTCTATACTGTGTTGATTTGCTCAGGGAAGAAAATGTTGGTTCTATCCCTCTTGTTAACAAAATACCCTTTTAGGAAGTAGGTGTAAAAGAGATTGTTCGTTTGACTTTATTGTAGAATTTCTGATGTGGGTTTTGGTTTTTCTTTACTGTGTTTCTTGCTCAGGGAAGAAAATGTTGGTTCCTTTAACAGCGTCTTTATATGTGCCGGGGACACTAGATGACGCTGATAAGGTTTTGGTAGATGTCGGCACTGGATATTTTGTTGAGGTTTGTATTTATCTGTTGATGCATGTGTAATTGGGTGATTTGGCTTGCTATGTATTTCTGCTAATTGAATCGATAAATCTTTGATCTTTAATCTAGATTTCCATTTTTTTGTGGTGCTTGGTGGTTGATGGGTTTCTAGGGTGAATTAGGATGGGGTGAGCACGGAAGATGCTTCTGTGTCTGCAACTAAATCAGTGAGTTATATTGGTGAATTATAACTATATCATATATTTTTGTGGGAGTAATGAATTAAGATGCCAGATTACCTTATCCTCCTCTTCCGTGCTCAACCCATCCTAATTCTGTGGGAGTAGTGAATTATATTGGTGTAATGAAAATGAAAGAAAAAAACGTAGTAGGAGTAGTTGATTGATTTAAGTCTTAAGAAGCACATATCAGACATTTATATATCGGATAGTTCAGTGGACTTGTATTTTCGAAGTTGAGTGAGTACTATAGAAATGTTGGTCTCAAATATTTTGAAGTGTGGCAAAATGGAAAGAGAGTCTTATGGAGGAGCGCATATTCTAAGTTCATTGGTAATGTACCTTGGTTGTGACTGACATGATTGTTTTGGATTTTTGAGGAATACGAGACTGTCCAAATCGTGTCACTCTTGGCAGGCTTTCTTTTACCTGTTTTTACCTTCTCTCTGTGGAGCTCATAATTGATATTGTTGGTTTGGGCTTTGAGGAATGTTATTTGCAGAGACTGAGTTTTCCTCTGTGGTAATGAGTTGTTTATTTTCCAGAAAAGTGTAATGGCAATATATGCTGGAAGCAACTTACTTATGATTAATTCTGAAAATTCTTTCTACATGCTAAATATCTTTTTATGGTTATGATCATCTGTTCAGACTGAAAAAGATGTCTAGTGGACACTTGTTTTGACCGTGTTTAGTTATTTGGTTTTCTTAGGTTCAGGTAATTGGATGTCATTCTAGATTTTCTGATCTTTGTAAGTCTGATTAAGTTATATTGCTCTTCAAAGATGTATATTTCATGTACCTATCTTTGGATCATCCATTTACTGGTTACTTCTTCAAGAAATAAAGCTCTGATGTCTTGCGAATATAAGAGACTGTAGTTGTAGCATTATTGAAAAGAACACATTCGTTATTCCATGATTTAGTTATTTCATTTATGGAAAGCCGTATATTATCTTTTCACATGGTCCTATTGCTAGAAGGTTCAAGCCTAAGATTGTGTTCTCTTTATTTGAATAGAAAACTATGGCAGAAGGAAAAGATTACTGTGAGCGGAAAATCAACCTGCTAAAGTCCAACTACGAGCAGCTTCTTGATGTAAGTATCCGTTTTGTTTCACTTGGTGGAGCGAATTTATATGCAAGTTTTGAGCGGTTTATTTATGTTTATTTGTGTTCTAATTTGACATAAATTCTCCCTGCTGGAAACCTTATCGGGGGTTTCATTTTTTGTGTACTGAGTAGTGAGTATATCCTATCTGTAACAATCCTACCTGATATTTCTGTTGTTCTATCATTTGTGAGATATCGTGTTATTTATCTAGCTAATGTTACCCGACCTTCTATACTCTGCGAGATTGATGTAAGAAGAAGTAAAGTGAAAAAATTATTTTAATGGGTTCCAAGGTGTTCTTAACCCTGTACACCTACCACAAATGTACAAGAAGTTGGTTTTTGAGGATAACACGTGGCCTCTGTCAGTGCATTTGCTACACATGCAAGCACACACATTACATGGCTAAACTCATTGAGAAACATCATCACGAACAGTGTGGTTACTCTCGTAAGCTTAATTTCTGTCATAAAGAAGAGTTCAGAAAAATAAGTTGGACATTTAATATCTGCAGAAAGGTTTATGAGTATTCAATAACCTTCTCTCAGTCAATGACAAGTGGTTTAGAAAGAATATGTATTGTCTTTCTCCTCATCTCATGAAAGATAGCTTAGCAGGCTACACACCTTGTTCAGAAAGCTTGCATTTGCAGGATTACCCACCTTTAATGTGGACTTCATGGATGTCTTCTATCTAGGACAGACGTCATTAGAAGGATTTAGTGTTTATATGCCTTTCCATTTTTACTCTCTCATTTTAATCACTCTCACCTGCATTTAGGTTTTGAGAGTAGGGTGGTGGAGATTGTCTGAAGTTCCCCTTCCTGTTGTTACAAGTTCGATCCAAAACAGGCTTCTGAGAAACCTGCTGCATTTCCCCATCAGACTAATGACTTTAGAAAGCTCACAAGCTTTAGTTTGAACCTGGTCTATCTCATTGGTTTAGCCAGTCCCACAACGAAAAAAAACTGAGGGAAACGTTGCTCAGGGGAATGATTGAAGGGAAAAGGTCAGAACCCCAGAGTCCATGCTTAGATAAAAGGAGGACTAGTGTAATGCCTAAAAGGAGAGTGGGGGAGTTGAGGTGTCCATGGTATACGATGAATGGAGGAGTCAATCAAGGCAGGTGGTTAGATTCAATATTACCTTTCTCAAGCACAAGCAACTGGTACAAAATAAAATAGAAAAGAGTTTCAGAGGTATCAAATGGCAACATAAGTCATCCCGGAAGTTGAGTTTAACCTGCTATCTTCAAGCATAAATCTTACCTTATTCCAGATATCTTTGGAATGCCTACAACTACAAGGCTGCATTCCTCACCTGCTCATATTCTCCAAGTTAAACCACCACACTGATATATGTGACAAGTCTGTGCTAAAGTTTCAACAGTCTGGGTTTCTAAACTGACCATAAAGTGGTGCTGACCTATCAATTCTTTCATACTTTTCATTATTATAGTTTACTTCCTGTGAAAGGTCTATTTGAGACATGAGGAAACATCAACAATTCAAAATTTTATCCTGACTTCTTCCGGATTCTGGCCTACCATTAGTGTCAATTGCAGATTCAATATTCCTTCAAATGGTTCATTTATATTATATTCTATACCTCCGACTCTCCAGATTCTTCCCTTCTCTATGTGTCGACTGTTCTAATTCAGTTTTTTTCCTTCTGGTGTGACGTCATTGTTCTCCTTCCTTCCTATCCACTACTTCCCTGTTCTCATCCTTCTCATACTCTTTCCCCTTAATGTTCTCCAGCAACCGACCACTCTACTTCTATTCTTTCCGTGCATTCAATGTCCTTGCTTAGCTTCACATCAAGAAGTAGGAATTAACCGAGAAAGCAAGACAAACAAATTGAAACGAAGGGAGTAGCTTTCCATCATTTAATATATGTTACGCAGATGATATTGTGAGGATTTTTCTTGGGAGTTCATTAGTTTGGTAACAAACAACTGTAATCATGTTTTGCGTTCATCTTCATTAGTAATCATTTGCACAAATGCAGGTCGCGACGAAGAAGAAAAGTGTTGCTGATGAAACTGGTCTCATCTTGCAAGCTAAATTGAGACAACTTGCTCCAGCACAGTAGATCACATATGCCTTTTTTCATTTCAAAGTCAACGGTGTGGAGGTTCCTTCATTGATAACTCAACAAGTTCATGTGTCTCAAAGAACTTTACGAGTACCAAATTCTGTCTAGATTAGTATTGCTGGAGCAGAAGTTCAGTGTTCAACGTACCTCCATTTCATCCCGCTTTTCCCATGTTCTCTATACCTTCCGCGAGAAGCGGATGATTGATGATCATCTATTCCTTGTAGCAAACATTGTTTGATGACTAGAAGGTTATGATTTTACTTGGAATGTCCTTTAGTGAGTGAAACCATGGTACAGTTCTACTTTTACTGCAACTCAAGTTTCTATTTCAACTATGTGATAATGTGAGTGTGTGTATTGGAAGACAAAAGGTGTTGTTACAGTAAAACACACTACAACAATATATCCAAAGTAATCTCGCAAGTGGAGAATGAGAAGGATGTTATGCACGCACACCTTATCTTTGCCTCATGAGAGTAAAGAGACAGTTTTTGAAAGATTCTTGACTTAAGAATAATATAATGTTTGTAATTGTCATACGACAGAAATGTCTGGAGTTTGGAATTATTATCCCAAACTTCAGATATACATGACTCAAGTTAAGCTTTAACATTTTAAAGTATTTCTTTTCCATAAAGTGAAATTTAATAAAATTTCTTCAATTTTTATTTAATTTTATTAAATGAGCAAATCATAATTTCTAAAAATAAGACAATGGAATATCGGAGTTGAGTGTTGCATTGATAAATTGTATATTTTCATGTTTTTTATATAAATAAATATTAATAATTACAAACTTTTAAATGCACATAATTTTATAAAGATTTATTAGTAAACAATATTAGCAACTAGTTGGTTCTTTCGCCCTCTTTTGGGCCTAGTGACGACTCACACAGAGCATCAGATGCTGACAAAGTTCTTGAACTTGGAGTTGAAGTTGTCAGTGTTCCAAGGTACAATGACAACAGACTATATATGTTGGGTATTGCACATCAATATGGCGTGGAGTTTGTGATTTTTTAGCTTTAGGGTGAGGCCAAGTAGTGGCTCGCGCGCAGAAGGTGGGGCTCATAGTCTAATAGGCTTGTTTTGGGGGCGTCTAGTATCAATATGAGCAGTGTGTATGTCCGAATATGTTCTCGTAGGAGTGCACGCCAAGTTAGATAGAGCGCAAGAGGTTCAATCGATAGTCCAAAGGGTTTAGACCTAGACAGTTATAACAAGACTAATAAGTAAAAAGTACACGTCCCTTGCATTTTACTCAAGTCCTAGAAACGTCTGAAGTCTACGCTTTTACTTCGAAGTTTGTGTCACCAGAAGAAAGATTATGTGGAATGCAAGTCTTGTTATCACTTATTTGGACCTAGTTTCATGCCTTGTTTCTAAAAAATATGTACCTTGAACCTTGAGAGATCATAAGAAGATTGAGTTCATGACACTTGAGCAAAGTAGCGTGATTGTAGTCACTTATGAGGAGCTATCTTAATTATAGTTAGGAGTTCATACACACTTTTTTTGGCGAAAAACTATATTATCTATTCATGGTTAAAATAATTTTAATATATATATATATATATATATATATATAGTAGATATCAATCTCCTTTGACAAATTTGTGTGTTTATTTTTTTGAATTTTGAATCCGTAAAAATCCCGACTCCACCCCCGACAACTATTAGAAGAGGTATAAAAAAGAACATCTAATGTTCCCCTCTCCCTCTTTCTTCATAATTTAGAATGGAACCCCATCACAATTCACCACCGTCCACCGCCTTTCACCACCACCACGACGACGGCGCCGGCGATGGGACCTGCGTCAACTGCGGCGGACCCACGGCGTTCCCATCACCACCTCCTGATCTTAACCCAAACTACATCCCCATCCGTGCTCCGGCCGTCAATCTTCCACCAGTCAATAACAGAGAAATCATTATGCGAACACCAGTTCCTCAATCACAGAGAGTTGTTCCGTTAACTCCTCCTTACAATTTCCAAACTCCGGTGAAGAAAATCCACACCCAAAACGACATCGTTCAGTTTCAATCCTCATCCACTTGCCAGAACTTCCTCGGTTTCGTCGTTTTACTATCGGAGTCTATTCGTTCACATAAGCTCTCAGATCCTTGCCATGAGTCGCCTGTAGTGTCAGCCATTGTTTCCGTCCTTGAAACCCTAATTGTCTACGTTGATGAGATCCCTTTAGCCCCACAAACCTCTCGATACGGGAACTTAGCGTATCGGACGTGGCATGAACGTATGACTTGTGATGCTGAGTCATTTTTGCTAAAGTTTCTGCCTCCGGATCTCCAGTCGGCTACTGTTGAGCTTGTTCCTTACTTTACTGATAGCTTTGGGAATTCCAGCAGAATTGATTATGGTATGCTTTTTTCTAATATTGTTTCGTTTATATGCTGTTTTCAATCAGTTAGCCTTAATTTCAAATTAGTTGAGCTAAGCTATGAAAATCCTCTGCAGAAGCTCACATGGGCAGTGTTAACTATGTCCGATTAACTGACGTTGAAATTCTTGGAGTAATGTTGTTTTTCTTAGAGTAATCAGAGTTGCGGAAACTTGTTTTTGTTAAACAATTGGAGAATGAGTACTTGTTTATGGTTTAGTTCTATTATTACTGCTCCAGAGTTGAGAAATGAGTTCAGTTGTGTACCAATTGGAGGAAATGTAATTAATGCTAAGATGTGCTTTGATGTTTAGATTATTGATAAATTACTTCATAAGAAACAAAAGATGTGTTGTATATCGATCATAATACACGATGTAGTATTTTAAAAGAATCATAATACATGAAGTGTTGAATATTATGTTGCTTTCAATATCTCAGTTGAATTGTTGATGTGTCTTCCCTTAGCAATCATTTCACAGTGTTCACCTCATCTTCCTGTGAGATAGTGTTGGTGGATGTAAAGATGCATCAACAAATATTAACAAGTTTTAATCATGTTAGAGGATATGAAATAAACCATTTCTAAAGCTTTCTCCCTCTGGAAAAAATAGTGGGTTCGTAGGACCATTTTGTGCTTATGTTTAGTGATTGAGCATGAACATGTTGTTTTTTTGTCGTGCTGATTTAGATACAGCATTGATGGAGAACATAGTAGCCTATGTTCTGCATCTGATTCCTTTTCTTGATATACCAATGATATAAAAAGTTACATGAAATGATTGTCCTTTTCAATCAACTTAAAGGAATTTTTTACTCCTTTGATTTGAGTTCTTACTTTGCTGGGTTATGCTGTAGAATTATTTTATAACCTTTAAATGCACAGGATTGTTGGCGTTCGATAAATGCCCTTCCTAGAGCAAATTAATATTTATTCCTAGAACTGATCACTTCTGTTATATAGGTACTGGACATGAGACGAATTTTGCAGCATGGTTGTATTGTTTAGCTAGGTTAGGTGTTGTGAAAGAAGAGGACTATCAAGCTCTGGTGTCAAGGGTTTTTGTCAAGTACTTGGATTTGATGAGGAAATTGCAACTAACCTATTGCCTAGAGCCTGCTGGGTCCCATGGGGTTTGGGGACTAGATGACTACCACTTCCTACCTTTTATATTTGGGTCATCTCAGTTGATTGATCACAAGTACATGAAACCAAAATCTATTCATAACAAAGATATCTTGGAGAACTTTGCAAATGAATATCTTTATCTCTCATGTATTGTATTCATAATGAAGGTGAAGAAGGGAGTGTTTGCAGAGCACTCTCCCATGTTAGATGACATTAGTGGTGTACCCAATTGGAACAAAGTTAGCAGTGGCTTACTTAAGATGTACAAGATTGAAGTTCTACAGAAGGTTCCTATAATGCAGCATTTCCTTTTTGGCTCCATTATCCAATGGTATGCATCTTATTTTCACCATTTTCTCTAAGCATTATAAATATATTGGTTATAGAAGAAGTATATGGCTTTGCTAGTCTTTAAACTCTCCCTTTTCTGGGGATTCTTCTTAGATTTTTAGTTGTGCATCATGAAACCTTAACCAACTAGAGGTAAGTTTTACCCTTTGCCATCTTGTCCTGAGTTCCCGATACTTGTTAGTATTTGAGAAAGAAAATAGTAGAAGGCTGAAATTTGAAAAACTTAGATGGTTGCTTCTGTTCTCTCTGAATGTTCTTTTGACGTTGACTGAATCTACAATCTTTTGTTTGGGATACTATGGAATGCCCGAAAAGGTGAAAAGCTTTATGCACAGTTGGGCATGTAAGAGTAGGAGGAGAAGCAAAGCATGGGATGTTGGGCCACTCTCTCTCATGTGGATGCTTTTTGCAAGGAAAGAAACATGAGAGCTTTTGTAGTGGAGGAATATGACTTTGTATAGCTGGGGTCTTTTTTTTTTTTGCTTTAATGTGGAGCATCCAGGAAGTTCCTGTGGGCATATAGGTGTTTTTGGTTGACTCTGTATTATTGGCACACTACTTTTTGGTATATACCTCTTGCATATAGGATTTTCCTCACAACATCAATTCAATATTACTTTCATAAGAAAAAGGTTCTTGAAATTATTGAAGCATAATTTTGGCAGTGAATTTATTCACCCCCACCTCCTCACCCCCCGGAGAAAATATTCAAAGATTCTTGGAGCTGATACGTAGATGAAATTTGCAACTAGAAAATAAAAAGCTCTGGAGCTCTTCTAAATCAATTTGACGTCACACTATTTCGTTTCATTTGCTGACATCAGATCCAACTAGGATTTAGTATCAAGTGTTTGAAAGTTTAAAAGCCCATCGTAACTAGTGTAAGATGCTATGAGGATCGTTGGACAGTGCATCATGGTTCTACTTCCTGCATATCACCGACCGGGTGTACTTCACAAACCCCATGTTATATTAGCTTGTTGCAATTGCCCACCAAATCCCAAAACATGACTCATCTCCGACAGTCTCTCCATTTTGAATTGCGTTACCAATATCAGAAAGTGCAGATCTAGTATCCACTCTATGCAAGATCTTTCAACATTTGAATACAGTTTGCATGGGATACATTTACATATAGGTGTCTGTAATTCTCTCTTTGTGTAGTATCTTTTTTAATTCTTGACCCATTAATTTTTACATTCTCAATCATTCACCAGGTTTCCGTAGAGACCTCTTACCATTCTTTATCTTGGATGACATTAACATGGTAGTTTATATTGGTACATTGTGGGAGCATTGCTCTAAAGATAACAACTAGATCGATGAGCTGCAGAAGAAAATCTGAAGCTTAATAGTCTTTTACTTTCTCACCTGTGTATCTTGTATTTTCGCAAGTTATGCTACTATTTACTTTTTTTTTGGCAAATTTGGGCTTCTTATATGATTCTTTGGTATCTCTGCAAATCTGAAGCTTGATTTTTCTTTGCTCTTTCATACAGGCAATGATGTGCTGATAGGTCTTTTTTCTGAGCCAGGGGTCAGTCATATATAGCTTCCTATTTATCAGCAGCTATATAGTGATGGAGGAAACACACATTCTAATATATTGGCAGCATAGCACCATGTGATGCTTCTAATGCATCAATCTGCTATTGAGCGACTGTTTTTGTTTTTATAACGGTGATGTCTGGGTCAGCTTGCCCGTACCTCGACTATTCCACCAGATACCTATACTACCTTCCACCAGCTTGTTGTCTAGATTTTGAATATTGTTGTGTAGAAATACTCCAGTTGCAGAGTGGTAGTTTAAACTTTTGACAATTACCTCCTGTATTGCCAACTGACATTGTCAAATATGTCTCTGCAATCCTTGTGAGTTGGGGTAAATACAATGAAATTCCTTTTCTTGGGGGAAGTATGACACTCTCTCCATGTTATTTTACTTTTCTTTTTAGTCCATAGAAAAAACTTTTTTTAAGCGACTTTTTAGTTTTAACGTTAGATGTGATATGTTTTAAGACTACCAAGATTAAAGGGCATTTTGATACATGTGAGAGAGGGAGTGGTAGTTACCCTTTTGTTCTTAGTATCATTTCTTAAATATTTTGAAGCCATTTTGAGGTAAAGAAGAAAGATTTTCTTAGGTGGTTTATCATATCAACTCCATGATTTGTTTTGATTTCTACAAAGATTGTAATTGTGATTTTCATCTTAGATAGTCAATTTTAGCATCTTTGAAGAATCATATTGAGAAAAAGAAAGAAGTCGATCATTGAATTGATTAATCTGAAGGATGAGAATTAACTATGTAGCATCTACATTGAGATTCTTTGTAGGAACTATACAACATAGTGAAATTTTACAAGTCAGGTCTAGGGAGGATATAACATATACAAATTACCTACCTCATAGAGATAGAGAGATTGTTTTCAAAAGATTCTCGGTTCACCTTATTAACATGATATTTTAAAAATAACAACATAGTTATGCTCAAGAATAAACTTCATCTTATTTTTCTTCTCTAGGAAAAAACTACACTAATGTTTTATAAGAATTAATTAATCTAAAAGAGAATACTCACTCATGAATTGGTTTTAAAATTATAATTATACAAAAAGAAAATAAATCTCACCTATCATAATTTTTTAAATTTTTTTATCTTTAATTAATTCACAGACACTTCGTTTATGATCTCAGATGCTTTGTCGGAGATTCCAGATTTGATTGCTAACCATGACATCAGTCTTTCCTCCGTCAGGAAAGGAAAGAATGAATAAATTCTAAGTAACTTGAATTTGATATTTTGAAATTCAATCGTCATACGATTTGTTCAATCTGTTTAATTTTATTTTTTTCTAACGTTTGGATAAAATATTGTGCAGAGAAATGATATAACAATTGAAATGCTTTATTAATTCAATCAAATTTAAAATATTCAAACAAAAAGATAATAATTTGATATAATTAACTCATCTAAAAATTATTCATCTATCACACAAATTCTAGAAAATAACAGTCCAACAAAGTATTTCGCGTTCATTAAAGATTCCGATATAAGATCATACCCCCAACAAAATATAATATAAACAACTTATCACAATCCAAACATTAGCATTTGCTTTCACAGGTCGACTCATAACCTATAGTTGGCACAAACATCACATTTAAACTTTAAATTTTAAAAGTCAATCACTACAATATTTTTCTTTATTTTTAATTTTATTTTTATTTTTATTTTTATTTTTTAGATAAAAAGTGTAAAAGAAATTAAAGCATAATTTTTTTTATTAACTTTTCCAAAAAGGCATATATATACCAAAGCCTAATAAAAAAGCAAGAAAAGGGTTTTTCTCTTCCCCTTTCATCTGTGCTAAAACCTCTCATCTTCCTTTTCAAGAACAAAGCTTTACTCTCCCACCCCCCCCACCCCCCACCCCCACCCCCTCGTTTTCACTCATACTCTGCTACCCCAGATACCCTTTGCAGTCATTTGAATCATAGTGTCATCAGTTGGCTGTATCTCTACAAATCTTCTTGAAGTTTTTTGAGCATTTGGAGCTGTAAAGTTTGAAGTGTTTGTGTTTGGTTATCAAAGATTTAGTCTTTTTTGATTTTTTATAGAAAATGAAACAAAGGGTTGGATTTGCATTGATTAGAGAGAGCTTGTATCGTAAGCTAATAAAACCAAGTTCTGCTCCTCCTAGACATTATTGCACTTCTTCAGCTAATATTCCTCCAACTCCACCACCTAAGGTTCCTCATTCTTCAAAAAAGGTACTTTCTTTATTATCTTTTTTCTATTTAGTGTTACAATTTTGTATCTTTAATTTTGTCAACTTAGAGTACTAGTTTAATAATAGAGGAATTTTTCTTGCTGAGAAGTGTATGATAGAGTTATTTGGTACCTGTATTGGTATGAGGTAGGAATTAGTCGAGGTGTGTACAGGCAATCCTGGATATCATAGCTATAGGAAAAAAGAAACTTATAAAGGAATTTTCTTGCTGAGAAGTATGTGATGGAGTTATTTGGTCCCTGTATTGGTACGAGGTAGGAATTAGTAGAGGTGCGGGCAAGCTGTCCGAGATGTGATAGTTGTAAAGAAAAAGCTTTATAGAGAATCCTTATTTTGTTAGAGGACTAGTTTAATAATAGAGGAATTTTCTTGCTGAGAAGTATAGGATAGAGTTATTGGGTACCTGTATTGGTAGGGAGTAGCTGGTAACCTGTGGAATTAGTCAATGTGCATGCAAGCTGGCTCGGACACCATAGTTATTAAAAAGAAGTTTATAGAGAATCTTTATTATGGTTGAAATTGAGTGATACAGATGGCCAAAGTTTGTATTTGATTGGCACATGGTTGGATCTCGAGTAACTTGTCATGAAAAAGGTTGGATTTTGGACTCATTAGGATAAATCATGCAGTTAAGAAAGAGAGGTAACTTCGAATGATATTAAAATGGGACATAAAGAAGTATTTTAATTTCTCTTTTTATTAATTCAAGTTAGGGATATCAAATCATTTTTGAGTGTCTTCTTATTTCCTTTTTTTCTTTCACATTTTCATTAAATTATGAATGGATTTGATTAGCTTAACCATGCCAAGTAAATGAAGTAACTCATTTATTAAAAAAACTTTTACATTGGAAGTTCCGTCCAGAGTTTCCCCAATTTTAATACTGATGGCCTGAGTTTTAGAAGGTGGCTTATGATAATCGACTATGAGTACAGGAACTGTATTCTAATTTACTTATGCTTTTACAAGGGTTAGTAATCACTTCGTCGTGCTTCTTGTATTTCACCTCAGTATCTTGGTTAAAACTGTAGGGAAGGTTGCTTACAGGAACCACAATTGGTCTACTAATAGCTGGGGGAGCTTATGCAAGTACAGTTGATGAGGCCACCTTCTGGTACTGAATTTAAATCTTTGAGATATGTACTTTTACAGCATTGGCTGCAGAGTAGTTGAGAGACAAATAAATGCACATGTTCTGTATAGATTTCTTTTCATGGATTCTGTAATGAACCAAACAAAGGAAATTAAATGGTAATGCATTGTAATTTTTTTTTGGGGGGTGGGGGGCACATTGGTCGAATATAAACACAGGCACACACAAGAAGAGAAAAATAAAATGGTACATTTATATCTTAGTGTACCTGCAATGTTTCATTCTAAGACATTCTTCGGATATGGATTATTATATTTGGGGGGACTTCAGTATATCTAGATATGAGACTCAACCAAGGCCAAGAGTAGTAGAATGCCAGTTCAGAGATAATTTTTGGCTGATCAACCCGATAATGTGTCCTTGGGAAGGAGGAGAGAGATAGTAAAGCTGCCAGCATATTTTTTTTGGTTAAGACTTGATAACTTTTTGGTTTTTTAGAGGGGTGTGACTGGGGTTGGAGATGAGTTTTACATTGTTTCACTGGAAGAAACACTCTTAGTAGACACTAGATGTGGATGGTACAGCAAATATTGAGGTATCTGGTCTATATCTTGATCTCCAAGCCCCATAAAGAGAAGTCATCCCCCAGTCTGTTCATTGTAAGAGTTGGAGCAACCTATAAACAAAACACGACAACTATGCCTCAGTCTCAACTCCCAAGGAAGTTGGAACAACCTATAAAATGCATAAAAATGCTTCCCTTAGTTGCTCGCAAGATAGAAAGAGAAAATGATGCTAGTTGGTGATTCATACGCGTGTTGGCTTTAAACTGAATTTATGAGAATATATGTGTGGTTTGTTGTTTCATGGGGGTGCTACCTTAGAAGTGGTTCCGTTGTGATAAAATTGCTCAGTTATGAGTGTTTATTTATTTACTAGATATTTAATGAATTTATTGATGTGGGTGAACACCTTGTACAATTGGTATACAAAAGATAAGATTTCCTGCATTATATGGTTCTCTCCTATGGTTATGCATCACCCTTGAAAATTGACCAAAACTGAGAAGACTAAATTTACTTTCTGCTCCTTCAAAAGCTGTTTTGTTTTTCTTTCTTCAAAGCACCCACATCAGTGCCATAGGAGCTGCGTTCCATGATTTGCTCTTCATTCTCCTTGTGAAGGCGTAGCAATGCATTATGTTTCCAAATAATCAATGGTGAATATTTATTTGGTTGGGGTTTGAGAATGATGTTTCCTTAAATTAGAGGGAATTGGTTAGTTGCCTATGCTTTCTGTTGGCTTCTTCAATTAGATCGATTTTCTTGACAACGGTAGAATAGTTCAAGAATATTGGTGGGCTTCAATGAGCTTGTTGGTTTGAGTTTCTTGGATGTTATAGGTACAAAAGATTTCTGATCATCATACACATATAGGCATATTTGTATGTCCAGTTTGATTTGTGAGATTATGTTGACAATCTTCTTCATCCTGTTGGCTTATTTAAGTAGATCGAATTAATTCCTTGCTGAACTGTATCTACTGTTGTTTATTACAAGGTTAGGGTAAAAATAACATTTATATTCCAAAATACATGCAGTGGCTGGCTATTCTCAGCAACAAAGCTTGTAAACCCTTTCTTTGCATTTCTGGATCCAGAGGTTGCTCACAGACTGGCAGTCTCTGCTGCTGCCCGAGGATGGGTTCCAAGGGAGAAGAGGCCTGATCTTCCTATATTGGGCCTTGATGTATGGGGAAGAAGGTTCTCAAATCCTGTTGGTCTTGCTGCTGGTTTTGACAAGAATGCCGAGGCCGTTGAAGGCTTGCTTGGATTGGGTTTTGGTTTTGTTGAGGTTGGCTCAGTTACCCCCATTCCACAGGAAGGCAACCCAAAACCACGTATATTTAGGTTGCCAAATGAAGGGTAAGAATGTATGTCTAATCCGATTATGTCACCAATTCACCATCAACATCTATTATGTTTTCTGATCTTGAACTGTTTTTATTTTTCTTGTGGTTTTCCCAGTGAAATTCATTTCCATATCTTTAATAATAAAAAAGCTTGATACTTATAAAAAAAAAATTTAAAAAAGATCAAAGTGCTTGCTTGTGGAAGTTGTAAAAGTAAGAATCCTTTTATTGGTTGCAGTGCTTTAATCAATAGGTGCGGCTTCAATAGTGAAGGAATCGTTGTAGTTGCCAAACGGTTGGGTGCTCAGCATGGTAAGAGAAAGTTGGAAACATCTGGTACTTCATCTCCAGAAGGAGATGAAGTCAAACATGGAGGGAAAGCTGGTCCTGGTATTCTTGGTGTTAACCTTGGAAAGAACAAGACAAGTGAAGATGCTGCAGCAGATTATGTACAAGGAGTTCATACATTATCTCAGTATGCTGACTACTTGGTAGATGTCTGAAACTAAATCTTTCTTTTGCTTGGATATTGCTCTTGGGTTGCACCTATTTGTTTTGTGTGTGTGTGTGTAGACTCGTTTGCTTTTGTGATCTAGCTTCTACAAATGTGTATAAATTTGTTTTTATTTTATTATCTTCTAGAATGAGAAAATTTTTGTGTTAGACTGCCATTTTGCAGACTGAAGGACCAGGACACTTGTTCTTTTGCTGAACACCCCTTAGAGTAATTCATCAAATATAGGAAGGTGTTAAAAGCCCCCCACCCCCCACCCACACACACAAAAACAAAAACACACTTCAAAGAAAGAATTGCAGACTAAAAATTTCATAAGCTCCTGTTTTTTTTATTTTATATTCTGCTATTTTACTTGTGGTGTTTCTGGCAATGCCACATTCCATTTCATCATTTGATAGAAGCGGAAACAAATCATAGTGAATTTTTTTTATGTCTGAGAACAATCGGATAAATTTTCTCTAAGTTAATTCTCTTGATGAAAGGAGACACTCTCAACCAGCTTCCAGAAATGCCTCCCTAGTATTGCTTATAAAACTGATTCATGGTCTCCTTTACTGCTTTAGGTAATTAATATCTCATCCCCCAATACTCCAGGACTACGCCAACTTCAGGGAAGAAAGCAGTTGAAGGATCTTGTGAAGAAGGTTTTTGCCTGATGCCTCTCTGTTTCATTGTTCTAGTTTACCTCTGGTAATATTTGAGACCACATCACCACATATTAGATTAAGTCCTTTCAGTATATTTAGGTTCAGGCAGCTCGTGATGAAATGCAGTGGGGTGAGGAAGGGCCTCCACCTTTACTTGTAAAAATTGCTCCAGATTTGTCCAAACAAGATCTTGAAGATATTGCAGCGGTATGGAAGCATTTCTACTCATATGTAAACAAGCTTGGGATTGAGGTGTGGTAGTTGTTGATTTGTTCTTATGGCTTGTTTTCTTTGTACTATTGTAGGTGGCTCTTGCTCTTCGTGTGGATGGACTGGTACAGTTTGAAAGAAAACTTCTAGTTTTCTTTTTTGCATTTTTTAATAAGTTAAAGCAATCCCTTTAGTGTTGGATTTCGAGCAGCACTTTGGTGTTGTGAAATTTGTGATGACAATATCTAATTGGTTTCTGATTATACCTATGGAGAAAGAGAAAGCTATTTGGTTTGTGACATTGAGCTTATAGTGACCAACAGTTTATTCCATGTCGGGGCTTGGGATTCTGTGGTTCACTGTTTAATTTATCCTCAAATGATTATTAAAAAGCTGAGCAACTGAAAACTTGTTCTATAATGTTGACATTTAAAACTTTTATGATCTTGGCTTTTTTATAGATAATAGATCAGGATTGCTCATGAAATTTACACGAAGGTGTTTCCAATCCCCAGCAATAAGAAATATGATGTGTTAGCTACAAAAAAAGAAAAAATAAAGCTTTGTTATCTAGATATTGTAACTTCCTCCTACAAGTTACATTTGCTGTCATGATTGCTTCAGGCGTCGAACTAAACATTAAGTTAGTGGGAATTAATGTTTTTGTGTGAACGATTTCTTATTGATATTTTTGTGTCATTCTCATTGTTTCAAATGCTATGTGTCTATCCATGAAGAAATAACTTTTGGTAGGAGCATTCCCTCCTCTCTCCTCTCCCTGCTCCCCACCCTACTTCTCAAAAGAAAAGATAGCAGAAATAAAACAGACACACACAAATACGGATGGGTAGCTTTTTGCTTTCCTTATTTTCATGTTTGACCTCTACATTCTCGCGAAACTTATCATTTTTAACATATAGTACCAACATTGTATGCTTGATGCTTGTAGATTATATCAAATACTACAATCCAAAGACCAGATTCAGTAAGTAAAAACGCTGTGGCTCAAGAGACTGGTGGCTTGAGTGGGAAGCCACTCTTTAATATGTCAACAAATATACTGAAGGAGATGTACCTTCTGACTAAGGTATGTGTACTGTCCCATTGTATCAGGAATATGTGCACAGTACTAGTTATCAAATTGAAGTGGAACAGGTGGATTGGTTCCTGTTAGTCCTCCCTGTGTCTTGTTGCTGTATTATATTTATCCGTGTCAATGTTCTCTAAAAAAATAGTTATCTTCAATTATCTGTTGTAATTTTCCCTGTTACAGAAATAACACAGATCCATTTAACTTTGACTACATAAAGTTTTTATCTGTGGAGTACAACTTCAAGTATTCTTATATTATTTGTCAACTTTTCTGCTGCTCAAATTTTAACCTCGAATAATGCTTTTGCTGATAATTTGAGGTGATTCTTTCTGCATATTGCTCTGTCCACTTCTGTCTCACTATATTTGTATACTAAGTGTGTGATTGTGACTCACTGCTGCCTAACATGTTCATTTTGTAAGGACAAAATATCTTTTGTTGTTCTTTATTTGATGCAACAAATAACCTCTATATATTTGTTCTAACAGGGAAGGATTCCTTTGATTGGTTGTGGAGGTATTAGCAGGTACTCCACTTCCTCATCCATGACTGTAACATGTATTAACATCTTTGATTAGATATTCTGGTAAACATTTAAATACTTGAAATATACATTTCTTGCAGTGGCGAGGATGCTTACAAAAAAATTCGAGCTGGTGCGACTCTTGTTCAGCTTTATACAGCGTTTGGATATGGAGGGCCTGCACTTATCCCCAATATAAAGGTATTGGTTTGTTGTGTTTAATGAGTTCTGAGTATCTATCATATATTCTTTCGTTAGAGTTCATATAAATAATACAAATACTAAAAAAATATGGTACAATATGGCGTACCCTGATTCTAACAGATATTCCAACATGCATTTCAAAAGTTCTCTAGCATCTTGTTTATGGGATTAAGGCTGATTTTCAAGTTGGGACCTTTTTTCCTCGTTGGGTCAAGTTTTTTTTTTAGGTAGTAGTGACATAAAAGATTATTTCATAGAGTCATGATTAGGTACAGGGTGTAAAGAAGGACAGATCCTTTCTATTATTCTTTTGGCTGGGCAAAGCTGTGAGGGGCGATGGTGCCAGTGGAAGAAGAGGGATAAGGGAAGAAAGTGTAACGGTATACCATTGGAATGGGTAACAGTCTCTAAATGTGGATATGAAATTTAAGCGGCTGTTTTTCTTTTATACCATGCACGAGGTAATAGGTATGTAACCATTGGCGTGCTATTCCTTATAGAGAACTGAAATGTAACCACATGGAGGACTGATAATCCATCCCCTATTTCATTAGACTCGAATGACATCAAGCATTGATAAATCAACCCAAAGTCTGAACTCCCTCATTGAGGTCTTATCAACCCAAGAAGTCTGGAGTGTATAGTGGTTTTGCATCCCTACGTTCCTTCTTTTCAGGTGTGTGTGTGTGCTCTCTCTCTAGAGTATCTCCGGGTGCACATGTCAACCACATTACGCATAGTGTTTTGTGTTTTAACCTGGCAATTGGCATAACAAATAATGTCTTTATCCCCATAGAACTTATACTTGATGGATTCACCGAATGTGGCTGTAAATTTCACATTGTATTTGATTTTACTTCGTGAAGTTTTGTGGCATCCAAGGGTGTGGCATGGTGGTCGATGGTATGGGTTGAGAACCATGAGGTCTTGGGTTCAAATTCCCGTAGAGACTAAAAACACAGTGTGATTTCTTCCCATCTGTCCTAACCTTGGTGGACAGAGTTACTTGGAACCTATTGTTGATGGGAAGTGGTAGGTATCCCATGGAATTAGTCGAGGTGCACGAAAGCTGGCCCGAACACCACGATATCAAAAAAGAAGTTCAGTGCTTGCCAAGGAAATTGCAATTCAATTCCAATTTTAATCCTTTTTGAGATAGACTGCTGCTTATATATATGAACTGCTTAATCTTCCACCGTTCCACAAACTAGTTACATTTTTTCCGACTCTCCTCCACAAACGAAAACATATTCTGCTCTCGTCTTGCAATGATATTACTTTCTTTGTTTCTAGTCTCTCTTGTAGATCAACCAAACATTCTGCTCACATATTGCAACACTATCTCTTTCTACAGGCTGAACTCGCGCATTGTTTAGAAAAGGATGGTTACAAGTCGATCCAAGAAGCTGTTGGAGCAGACTGCAGATAGTTTTCGATGTGGTCTACCAGTCACTTGAGCTCGAGGATCCGACAACATTTTTGCCAGAGTCTAATAAAATGAAAATTTTGATCCCTTCCATGTTGCCTCATATAATTTGCTACAGGATTTGTGATGCCTTCAAAGAATTTGAATGTTTATGTATTACTTGTGGCAGGTGATTCATATTTTCTAAATGTAACATAGGAACCAAATTTTGTATCTTTGGTTAAGATTTGTCTTTGATATGTTGTTGAATCCTCAAAATACCAAGTGAAAGGTAATGATGAATTTTTTTCTCTTTGGTTTTCTTTTTTTGAGCCGAGGATTTATCAGAAACAACCTCCTACTTTAACGTGGTAGGAATAAAGTACGCGGTACAAACTACCTTATTTTTTCCGTATCTAGTTTGTTCTGCTTATGGGTTTTTGAGACGAGGGTTTTCTAGAAACAACATTTCTATCTTTTATGGGGTAGTGATAAGGTCTGCATACATTTTTACCATCCCCAGACCCCACTTATGGAATTTCACTGGATATATTATTATTTTTTAATGTGTATTTTGGCGTTTCGAGTTCATGAATTTGCTTATTTTGTTGTGTCCATCAAAAGCATGTTTGTATGAAATACTCATCATGTTTGTCATGACTAACATCATCTGTTTTGGTGTTTTGGGGTCATGAAACTCGAAATTCATGAATTTGGTGTACTAGTAAAATTATCCATATGTAAAATTCGAATTATTGATACAGGCCAATTAAATATCGATACTCGTTACTTGCTCCAATTATCATTATATGATAACTTATTGTTTCATACTATATTGGGTTGTATTAATGAATATAATGTTTGAATAAATTATATCATTTTTAGTCGTTACATAATATAACACGTCAGCAATTTGAAGGATAAAAGGCCACGAGACAGAGCTATTATAAGTAGATAGGGTAAATGACAAAACAAGATTATTAGATAGTAAGCAAATATAAAATGAGAAGAGAACGATGCAATTACACCAGATTGATCGTTACGTAAAATGAGACTTTTCATCATTATATAACGACGAATTTAATAATACGACACAATAAAATCTAAGTAACAAATCTAAACATTGTATTTAAACTAACACAATAAAATACAACATGTAACAACCATCCAAACAAACTATAATTAACTATCTGATATCCAGAATTCACTATTCAC
This sequence comes from Solanum aculeatissimum, assembly GCA_038996855.1. Classification (NCBI taxonomy): domain Eukaryota; kingdom Viridiplantae; phylum Streptophyta; class Magnoliopsida; order Solanales; family Solanaceae; genus Solanum; species Solanum aculeatissimum. The sequence goes on along the minus strand of JBCEWC010000267.1, from coordinate 24,000 downwards.
TATTCACTATTCACTGTCATACTCAGCCAGATTCATGTCATGTACCGTTGGGAAGGGGACATGATCAAGATCAATTGGATCTGGTTGGATCCAAACTGATTGAAATAGTAGCGTTCATTCTTAACCAGTTCCAAAAGGATTTGTCATAAAAGGGGGGGAAGCGCTCCCTACTAGAACATACTTGTTGTTTATTTAATGGTGGCAAAAGCTAGTAAATCTTGATTTTGTTCAAATTCTAACATATGTTTTACCTCCAAACAAATCCAAGCTTCTATCCCACCATCTATAGAATCCATTAGCAAAATTGTATTCTTGTAGTTAAGTTCCATAATGCTCATCCATTTTGGCTTTCCCCATCCAAAATTTGCTTCATAAAATGGCACACCACACCAACTAGTAAAATGATACAACTCTATATCACTACTTCTTGATAAAATATCTCCAAACATGTTCCAATTTTCAAGTATGGGGTCTAAAACAACATCCCAACTTAAACTTTTTGTGCCATTTTTACTATAAGGAAACTCTAATAAACTTTTTCTCAATATAGTCACAAGATTTGGTAAGTCATTATTGTCATTTTCACTTTTAGTAGCTATCAAAAAGGCAAGAAAATTTCCAATGGTTCCACTAGGCAAGGAAGGTACAAGTCTTTTCCTAACATTCACTACATGTGATAAGTAAGACGTACTTTTAGATGAGACGGTGACACATTTCCATATCAGAGCTGACACAGCTTCAACACGCGTAGGGCTAGGTACATCCTTAGATAAAGCTTTAGACTTGAGACTCGCGATGCTAGGTCCATCAAACAAGAAAATCTTCGAAACACTTTGTTGATTATGATCAACAAGATTCGCGAATGGCAAAGGTGGGGCTTGTTTGGTTGGTGGAAAGACTTCGACCCCTGTTTTAAAATCAGGGGTCGATAACAATTGGGCATCCATCCCTCCTCGAGCGATGGATGCCCAATTATTAATGAAAGTGCAAATAGATGTAGCATCAGACAACTTATGAGAAACCCAACAACCTAGAATCATGCCTCCACATTCAAAAAATGTGACTTGAACAATCAACAAATGAGTTTGCAATAGTGAATTCAGAGTTGGAACAAATAGTGATCCACAGGTGTTTGTTTTAATGCCTGAGAGAAGAATGTCTTCTTGGAGGTTGTAGTTATGTGCAAAAGCTTCAATAAACAATACACCAAAATCATCATCTTTAGACTTATTGCAACTCATTGAAGTGTTGTCATTGATTAATCTTCCAGCAAAGGGAGAAAAATCAGTAAGAATTTTGGACAAGGAATTTGTTAGTTGATGGGATCTAGTTGATGAATTAGTTGATTCTTGATCATTATGTGGATAGTATAGAAAGATTGGATAGTGAGCAGGAGGGGCAAGTTGATCTAGAGCAGAAAAATTGAAGGATTCAATATGACAAACTTCTGGTTTAATCAATTTTTGTGATATTATCTCTACGTTTTTCTCCATGGTTAGAGATTTGTCTGAAAAGTTGGCAATGGCTTTATATATAACAACAAGAAGTCTAGCATTGAGTCGAGTCTGAGAAGGATAGGATGTACGCACAAAATGGATCCAACCCAAATTATTTACCTTTTCCCTACTTTCCCCTTTTTATTTTGCCCATGACATCAGCATGATATCAACATAAATACTATGAAATAATTATTTGTAATACTCCAGCTGATATATATATCATACTAGTATCATATAGAATGAGTTCAATTCTCTGTGATACCCTGAAGACATATTGATACCATATTTGTATCATATAGGATTATATTTTTTTTAAGAAATAAACAAGAAACAATTTTAAAAAAATTATTAAACTCTAAATTAGTAGAAAATATATTTGTTGTGATACTCCGTTGGTATATTGATACTTTATCGATATCATATAATTTTGAGTTCTTCTTTTAATAAATAAAATAATTAAGAGAAAAGTATTAAAGTCACAAACTTATTCATTAAATTCTAAATTAGTAGAAAACATATTCTTTGTGATACTCTGTCAGTATATTGATACCATATCGGTATCATATAAGACTGAGTTTAATCCTTTGTGATACCTTGTCGATATATGTATATCCTTTTGGTATATCATACAAGGTAGGCCCTGACATCAACGCGTGAATTTTAAGTGTAAGGGGGCATAAACATAAAAAAAAAGTATACAAATATAAATAGTTTGCTTCAAAGGGACATCCCCGCGCTTTACGTACTTTTTGGATAGAGAAGTTGCTTCAGATACATAGATAAGGAAGTAAACCAACCAAGCAGAGCAAATCTAGGAGGGGCGAGGGTGTTCACCTGAACTCTCTTGCCAAAAAATTACACTGTATTTATAAAATATTTTTAAATTTTTAGTGTACGTATCAAGATTTTGAATCCCCAAAACACAAGACTAGAGATTATCTCAATGGTTTTAAGGAATAGAGGAACTAGATTTTTATTATATTATCCGTTGACAGTATATATAAGTTAAATTTACATAATTTAATCGTAGATGACTATAGTTTCTAAATCGACAAAATTAGGTGAGACAGCATCTTAATTAAATTGACTAAGTTCCAACACAAACTATGCTTCCAGCATTTTTGAAAAAAAATGATACAATAGATTTTATTTTCCTTTTTTCTAATAGAGAAAACAACACTTAATCCAACCAATAAAAAGAAAATGATTTTCGGTGAATATTTACAATTTGAATAGAAGAAAATAATATTATGAACAAAGATATTTATATATGAAAAAAGTAACAAAAAAAATTCAGAAAGACTCTTGATTCAAGTAAAGCAATTCACAGAAGGTTTGAACAATAACAGAAAAAAAATACAAGAACCGAAGCAAAGGGCACAATAGGTAATAATAATAAACAATTATTCTTTTGTTGTTTTATTTCATGTATGAAAGAGCATCTCATATTCATTTGATTCTTTTAAATTGTACAAAAAATGAGACTTGTCTCATTTCAATCATTGAAGATTTAAATATCCCCCCTTCCATTCCACTTGCATATATTTAAAAACTAATAGAACATCTAACATAGAAATGCAAAGTTTGGAACTAGGTTGTTCCATTAAAAAAATTCATATTAGCCAAGCAATTTGAACATTACTTTCCCCCCCAAAAATAAATAAATTAAGCGCTAGTTTTAACAAATGTAAAGATGATCTTAATACATCTTTCATGTGATTGTAAGCTATTTGTATAAGAGAATGAATTTACCTAATGCACACCTAAAAGATAACGACGGCAGATATTCCAGAAAAAATTCAATTATGCTAGTTACTGATAAATTTAAGGAGAATTTTCATAAATAACCTAAGTTTGAAACTCAATATGATCAAATAATTATATTTTACATAACTTCGATTATGTGACCTGGAGGGAGGGGAGAAGAGAGGCGAGCGAAATCGAGAGAGAGAGGAGAGAGATGAATTGTATATGTATATTTATCAAATTATATGTGTATATCTGTCAAATAATTATATTTGTGTAAGTAATATACATATGTATTTGTATATCTAGCAAGCAAGACTAGGAGAGGGAAGAGAGAGGCAAGCAAGACTAGGAGAGAGGAGAGAGGCGAGCAAGATGGAGAGAGGAGAGAGGGCAAAGAGTGAAAAGAGACGAATTGTATATATATATTTGTTGAATTGACTATGTATATCTATCAAAATAATTATATATATACAACTGGTATACATATATAATTGTATATCTATACAATTGTATACATATATATTTGTATATCTAGCAAACGAGATTGGAAGAGGGAAGAGAGACAAGGGAGGGAGGGCAAAAAGTGGAGAGAGATGAATTTTATATGTATATATGTTGAATTAACTATGTATATTTGTCAAAATAATTATATATATACAAGTGGTATACATAAATATTGCAGAAAGAGAGGAGAGAGAGGAAGAGAGTAGAGAGAAAATAGCAACAAAACCCTAATTATAGCAATAAAACCTCAACTATGACTATAAATTAAGATTTTTTCAAACTATAATAGTATAATGTAAATACATATCATATGTTTGTCTAGTTACATAATTTTTCCTAAATGAATTTAACTATTCAATATGCAACAACTTCCATAAATACTATAGTTATAACAGAATCCTATAGCTTATTACCTCTAAATAGTTATTCCTACTACTTGGGTAGCAAATTACCAACACTTGTGATGATGAATCAAAACACCTCTAATAATTCTCCAACTTTATTATGCTTAATCAAGATTAGGTTTGGGGTTTGGATTTAGCTTCCTAAACATTGGACACTAGCAAAGTGGCTAGACTCTTTTCATGCCAAACCAAATACTTTTTACAGATATAAAAGAGGGTAGGTAAAACAAGTGAACAGCTTCATTAAAAAAAAAATCATGTTATGTTTGTTCAAAGAAGAGAATTAACTCAGCTAACAGCCAATGATAATCTCAATGTCTGATAGGAGAGGGTTTCCTGTCAAACAGTAAGTGAACTAAATGAATGTTGGATCATCTTTCTTCCTCAATTACAAAATATCGATTAATAATTAGACATCTCTCAAAATTGTCACATTCGAACAGCTCAAGGCCCCGATATCAAAAGCAGCACAGTTTGATAATTGAATTTATAAGTACTTCATGGAACCAACGCGACAAAGCATTCCCAGGAAGAAAAGTGTGTGATAGCTGATGTTCTGAGAAACACAAATTAGAGGTGTGTTCATTTCAAGGTAAAAGGGAGGAAAAAGCGAGAAGGGAGCGTATTATGAAACCTGACTATAGGAAAGTCTGCATGTCAAGCTCCAGAAAGGAGCAGGGATCTGGAATGTCGTACTCCTTGAGGACCTGAAATTAAAAGGCAAAAACATATAACTCCTGAATCGGAGCAGTAATTTGAAGTTGCAAACAGCGCTAAGGTTCTGCTTTTCAGGTTATCATGGATGGCCTCAATCCTTGTTAATAGTAGAAAGTATACTGTCTAAATTGGAAACCACTAGGTGAATTCAGGCTGTTATGGCATGCTAATAATTGTTCGTTCTGAAAATGGTGTTAGCTGTACCGTCCAAAAGACATTTTTGAGGTGGTCACTGTAATGATCTGTAATACCTATGCAAGGGCACATTTTAATCATGCATCCAAATGTAAATATGTGGATACGAATTGCCTATAGCCCAGCAAGAAGGGTAAAAGCTTTATATAGGACTTCACCAAACTCAAGATGCTTTAAAATGCAAATGGAAGTAATTGGAATATGTTCCTAAATAATTGACAAGTTATGCACAGATTCAATGCATAATAAGTGAATACCTTAGGGTGTACAATGCCAAATGTTCCAATTCGCTTTCCTCCGTAAATAACGTTAGCCTGTCTTCCCTTAAGAAATGCAGGCTCCTATGACACATTAAGACACAAATAAGCACACAGAGCAATACTCATAATGAAATGAAATGAAGCGAATTGGCAAAATGCAAAAACAATTACCTCTGATTTTTCTATGTAGTAGCCTGTACTGTTTCCAGGTGATACAAAATTGGTACCAGTTGCTTCCATGATTTTGTCGAGTAGACCATGTATTAGCTGAAAAAAAATGTGAAGAGAGACAAATGGTTGAGTGCCTAGAAGCTAGTGGACAGACTACAGGACAATTCTAATTATACTTGTGACGTTGATAACAGAATGAAGTAATCAAAATCATTGCTTCAAAGTCGGAAAAAATTATATTTAAGGAATGAAGTTCCACTCCAGATATTCTTATAGTAGAACTTCACTACAAGCAAAATAGCGATGTATATTTTATTCAAGAACCTTCCCAAGTTTGGTCCGTGTTCTCCAGAGGTAAATAGTAGTTGTGGATGCAGAAGCTCAGAGTTTGCAGAAATCATCACAGCACAACTGATGTAGAAGCAGAAAAAGAAATCATTCTGCAACCTATGCTAACGATGGACTTCTCCAGAACTTTCTCCGTGCATACAAGAGTTCTTGCAAAAGGAGAGCAGTACTTGCAATGATCCATGTCTTACTCCCGTATCCCAATATAGCAACCTATTCTAAGTTCTAACTAGCACAAGACTTGAGAACAAAATGTTTGAATCGATTATTTTGTTGAATTTGGCAAATAAGTGTTTTAATAATCATTTGTACAATGGAGAACTCAACTGAAGAATATCACTAAAATTTGAAATAACATAGAGAAAAAAATCCTGTTAAAGAGAGATCAAGCTATTTAAAGCAGATCATAAAGGGAAGTAGGGCAATCTTATTGCGACAGAGGGCACAACAGGAAATGGGTCACTCTGAGAGGAAGACCAAAAGGGGATCTGCAGGGACTGCCAGACTGGATGGCAGATGTCATTTCATAATTACGTCCAGCTCTCATATGAAATAACTCTCATGATCGAGGCAATAGACTATTTTCATAATCCCAGCAGCCTTTCTATTTTAAACTTTTACTTGCAATCAACTCTCCCTGAAGAAAAAAGTATGACCTAGAACAGAGCTTTATTTACAAAAGCATCCGTCCAAATTACAGTACATATTCCATCTGGAGCTTGTAATGTGCAGCAGATGCTACAGAGAGCGGCTATACATATTTCAAATAGTTCACATCCAAGGAGATCTTACAGTGTAGAACTATTAAACTACCACAAAGTACTAAACTACAACTGTACAAGCTACAAATGTGGCAATTCTGTACCTCAAATCCTGAGTTTGCGCCACAATACAAAGCAGCAAGGTGGCGACAGTTTCCTGCACCAACATCTTTTGTGTCATCTAAGAGGACTACATCACCAACTTCAAAAATCTGAAACCAAAATGGAATTAAGGCATTAAATTTAACATGCAGAAGTCACTCAAAAGGATTGGCAAAATAAATAAAAATTCAAGGCAGTAACTACACCAAAACAGTAGCAATGATAGAAATATGCATGATAGTAACAAGATGATCAACAACTACTTACCCAGTTACAAAGTGGGATAGTAACAAGATGATCACACAACTTAATACTTGGAGATAGCCAAAAAGTACTAACTAACTAACTAATGTTACTTACAATTAAGCTGAAACACCCTTCACTGGTTATTAAACAATTATCTTCCACATAACTAAGCTTTTTAAAGCCTATGTCCTTTCCGAAAAGATTTAACTAGCTCACAAGGTTAGCCAAAAAAATAGTCTATTAGACGATTTGGCGAGAAAGCTATTTACTTACAACTGTGACTAATAGCAATCTTAAGCTTACTTTCACACATTGAAGCAACAAGGTCAGTAGTAGAGTAAATGGCAGGTGAAACCATGCAGAGGTTAGTTGTCTTCATTTACCTTTATAGGCTTTGGATGGTCCTTATTATGCCCCACAGTTCTCAATAGTCCAGGCATGAGAGTAGGCCGAACAACCTGTAAAGTAAGAGCTATTTCAATTACCAGCATTTGATACATAACTAGAACAAAAATATGCAAATGGATGAAACCTGCAACTATATATAAAATTAAAAGGTCTGCAATTTGCATTTAATTAAATCAAAATCAAGGACAACAGAATAGTTACACAGAGCAGTATCTGTTCTAAGCAGGTAACCAAAAAAATTACTGGAATGGACAAAGGGGATACAACAAAAAGGACTTTATCATCATCTACCATAACTACCTCTGCGGAATACTTTCTCCTTTTCTAGTTCTGGGGAGAGACATGTTTAAATTTGAACCGAAGATATCTAATTTTGATGCACATTAATTTTCCTATAAGCAGCAAAGACAGATGAAAGATTTCAAATATTAACTTCTAATTTTGAGTTTCAATCTCTAAATCAAAACCATATCCGAGCTAGTCAAAGGTGAAGAAACTTGTGCACCCTTAGTGATTCTGAAAGGCATTTCAAAGAATGTTGAAGTAAGTGGCACCCAAGGGTGTGGGTCCTAGTAGTCAATGGAGTTGAAACCACGAGGTCTCGAGTTCAAATCCCAGCAAACACAAAAACAATAAGTGATTTCTTCTCATCTATCCTTTTTTGTCCTAGCCTAGGTGGACAAAGTTATCAGGTACTTGTTGGTGTGTTGACTTGCATCCACTTTTCTGGGAACGACTTGGATGAAGATCTTGTTTGCTTGATTGCTTTCCTTTAGCTAGTTACTGGTAATTGTCAAAGTGTGCTTGTTTATTGCCTTTTTGTGTGTTATTGCTTTGATATCTGGCATAATCTGCATACCCAAAGTCAATTCTTTTGAAATAAGTCCTCATAATCTGTGACGTGCACACGACCTTTAGTTGATTCACCCTTATCTTAGGAGGGAAAGCCATCAAACACATGGAGTTGGGAGAAAGCAAATCAGCCAATATCAACCATGTTGCCCAAAAAATGGATTGTCTAATAAACTCCAGGTTGGGTCAGCCTCAAGAACATTCTTATTATTGGTAAAGCCTAACAGGTTCAGTACCAAGTACCAAATTACTTGTAGGTCCGTACAAATCATGTCAAAACAGGTCCATGGACCAAAGATATTTGAGCATCCCGATCTGGCTATTTGTTACATCTTTAAGGTATTATGGTCATTTGGGGGAAAGGATATCTTGGCCCACAAAGACATTGCATAAAACAACTGATATAAACTGTTGTGTTTTAATCAACCTTCTATTTATCTTGTTGCACATACACCAGATTTTAAATAAAAAATGTCCTCTTTTTAATCAAGAACAATATTCAAAGTGAAATGCTAAAAATTCTTCCTCCTAATTAACAGTCTAAACCATAAAATAATGGATCTCTGGCAGGGGGGCCATAGAGTCAATTGACAAGTTTTTTTTTTTGGGACAGAGCAGGGTCACCTCAAATTCAGACGTACGAGAATCTGCAATGATCACAGCAGAGTTATCCTCTTCACGGTTCAACATGGAGAAAATTTCTTTCTTGGAACACAAGATCCATGTTAACACCTCAGTATAACCAGCCATTGCAATCTAAAATCGGGAAAACACTAAGTTAGATGGGAAGCAAAAGTAACAAAAATAATTAGTGAATCAAGAACGCAATATAATATACACACAGAGGACAACTTCACTAGGAAGAAAGCATAAGTTAGTTCTTTTTCAAAAAACTATGTGACTACCACGTTGAAAAACTGAATTTCATATAGTCCAATAAGACCACCTCAATAGGCATTGATTATCTACATCATTATTCTATGAAGAGATCAATAAAAGGACTATTGAAGTCCAAAATTTGAAAAGAATAAACAGAGAAGGGAAGTACCTGATTAAAAAAATAAATGAAGGGATGTCTAGCCCAAGAAGAGATTATAATCCAACTAGAATAGTGAATAAAACTTGGAACAAAAATTGACACACTGAAACTCCACCCCTACCCAAAAAAAAGCAGAACTGCAACCCCACCCTCTTCCTGGCTAGAAGCCTAGAACTGAATAAAATGCTAAAGTTTGTTTAACCAACTCCAAAGTCCGAAAATATAGTACCACTTCCGAGTCTGAGGCAACATCAAGAGAAGAAATAATTGTATTAAAGATCGCAGGTAACAGAGACTACACGGGAACACAATAGAAAGTGATGCTGCCTTCTGCAAAGACGTAATGTCCATGACAACCTGAAGTCTGTCAATATGAACAACATACAAGTGTATAAGCACATTACCTCCGTACGAATTAGATCACTGAATTGACTGAGGGGTAAAGGATTCAAAGATGCCGGTTTTCTCTTTGGGATCTCATTGTAGCCATAAGCAATTGCAACATCCTTCAGAAAAGGATAGAGAAGTTGAATCCATATAAGAACACACAGAAAAGCTATGGTGGGATAGTAACTAGAAGCAGTAATGCATCAAAGCAAATACCTCTGCTACATCACATGGATGAAGAACGTCACTTCTTGTGGGAGGAACAGATACAACAAACTTGACTTCTTTTTCTTCTGATACAGTTTTCTCTGCACGCAATTGCATTTTATGCAGCAAACTAGCCACCTGAAATATTGTTTAGCGTCTAAAGAAAAAATTCCATCTTCTTTTCTACTCACAGAACAATACAGCAGAAAAAGCAACACAGGTTCATCAGATAAAAGCAAAAAGAGACAAGCAACTACTGCCACAAATTTCTGAGGAGCATTAAAACAGTGTACTGAAAATTCTGAAATGGCCATGTTATTAAAGCCAATAAAAGTATCATGAGTGCACGGGATATCCAAACACTAAGCCAGTGGATCAAAATCACACCGTAGCCTGACGTTTGATGCTACTTTCTATGGCAAATTCAAGACATGGAAAAGCAATTCAAAGAAACTACAAACTTAAGAAACTTTCTTGATTAGGTTTCGCAACTCGGACGCGCAAATTTGTTTTTCATTTCTTTGTTCTTTTTGAAACTTAAATGCTTTCTTACACCTTAACAGGTTGATGAATATTTCTCTCCAGTCCAGCTTAAGGGCATTCTTATGCCTTCCAAAAACAATGAAGCTTTTGTAGGAATTGGAGAGTAAATCGACAAAAATGATAGTTGATGATAGTTTCCAAGTTGGTTTTGTCATCCTCTTCAGATATCATAAGGCTTTGGAACCCATAGAAACTTTATGGGTGCTCCCCTTGGTGACTTAATTTTTTTTTATGAAGTAAGCGGTATCAGTAACAGCATCAAGGAGCTGCAAGAATTACAAGATATGGTATTGAGATTACAAAAAATCTCTGGCTGACTATACAGACTATCTAAGCCAAAACTAGTGAGTTAATAAAGTCCTAAGTTGTTCTGCATTAACAACAGGATACAAATTGGACCAACTAAAGGTTCTCCCCTCCATCGCTGATGTCTATAATTTCAACAGAACATTAATCCAATAAGCCAAACATGGGGATCCAATTACTATTCTCCACCCCAATACTCCCCCTACCCCTTATTCTGAGAACTGGTACTGTTGTATTCCTCAGTATTAACGACATGATGGAGACCTCCAAAAAAGATAGAACTAAAGTTAACAAGGAAAAAATTGATTTCAAATCCCCCTGGACATAAACAACTATCAAATATTATAAATTGATGACTCCAATGTTGACATGCATTGCCTATTAAGAATAACACTATCTACTCTAGTTATATGACTTGATTTTTATAAGACACTAAATTTGTGGAAATGTTGGGGAGGATAAAATCATAAATTGATGACTCCCAATGTTGATATGTACATTGCTTAAAAAAAAACTCCATCTATTTTCTCTTATTATATAAGAGACAGCTGAAGCAGGCACGTCTCAGCAAGAGCATTTTCATAAAAATTTAAAAAATTTATTTCTTTTATTTTACTTTAATTTAATTAGTCGTACTATTTTATTAAAATAATGCGACCCGGTTGAGCTATAACCTTTAGTTTTAAATTCATATCGTTTAGTTATAGCTTTAATTTTTTTAATGTTGATAATATTTGCGTGGATTTTGTAATTACTTTGGATTAAAAAAACCAACGATCAATGACGAAAAATATTTTAATTATGGGCATCTCAATAGACCTTTTCACATTAGATTTACACGGAAAAAAGGGGACGATTTACTACCATACAAATATATTATAATATATTTTAGAGTAAAAATTTAAAATTGTTTAATCAATACCGCTTAAAATTTATCAATCTCAGGCATTTATTTTACACTTAGATGTCGTTTGGTAGTGTGTGTTAACAAAAATAATGCATACATTAATTAGGGGTATTAGTAGATGAAATGATTTAATGTCATTTAGTTAATATCACATAAAAAATAAATTTATGAATAAATATTGGGCCCGTGCATAGCACAGGATTTTCATAACTAGTCTAGTCATAAGACTCAACTTTTAAAAGACAATAAAGTTATGGAAATCTCAAATCCATTGAGAGCGACCAAGAATATGCTTAAATGTTAGCACCATGAGATGCAACTAGTTCAACTTATACATCATCTAAACCTCAACCCAAAACTAGTTGGGTTGGATATATGAATCCACTGTATCCATCCATTCTATTTGACCATATTTCACCCCAACACTGACTGAACAATAGAAATGTTTAAAGAAAATTAGTGGTTCTCCAAGACTATATATTCTCTATTACTTGTCAAAAGAACTACTCCCTCGGTCCCATTTTACATGAGTTAGTTTGACTTGGAAGGCTTGGCACAAAGTTTAAGAAAGAAAGAAAGACTTCTTAGATGTGTGGTCTAAAATTAGTGATAGATGTATGTGTGGTTATAAATCATCTCATTTAAGGTAAAGACATTTTAAAGTTAAACTGTAACTAAATATAGAAATGTGTCATTCTTTTTTCGGGACCGACTAAAGAGGAAAATGAGTCGTACAAACTGGGATAGAGGGAGTATATATTTTCTAAATCTCACACTTACTCCAAGCAAAATTTGTGTTTGAATGAACAAATTTCTAAGCAATTTCATCCAAATGGACATATAGTTTCACAATTCTCCTTCCAAATAAGCCAAGCCATAGAATACATCAACATACCCAGTGAAATCCCACAAGTGGGGTCTGGGGATAGCCAAGCCATAGAATATTTTCAAAAAAATCCCATTTACTGGCAGCTAATAGAGAGATGTTCTAGTCAGTTTCAAATAAAATAGTGAGATGTTCTAGTACAGGAAGTGGTATCTTTGTTTCCATCAATCTGATGGAAAGGAATTGGTATCCAGTGCTTCAAGACAAACATTTTAGTAGCCCAAAAATCATTTATCATTGATTTCTGATAAAGAAAAAAGAAAGAAGACATGTATGATGTATCTACCTTGTCACTGAAAATCAACTGCCTTCGTATATGATGCATTTATGGGACGTTCTACTTATCTATAAGGCATGACTTATATTACAGATCAAGAAAAACTCCCCAGATATTTTTCAAGCATAATGACATCCACCACCACATACTAATGTCTTTGCAACCACGTGGACTTGATATAGTTTTTACAGGCACCGGTTTCTGTTGGCTAAATGCTAAAGTCTTAAATATTGGAAGTTACAGACCATTTGTGATCAATATCATAATTGTCATGAAGATCAGATGACAAAGTGAGAGAAACTTCTGAATACATGAAGAAGAGATAAGAATATAGAATGAATAACAAAACTCTATAATACCTTATCCTCTGGCAATTGAACTCCAATAATGCCAGTAATGTAGGACAAAGGCACATTCATGTTGTAGATTGAAAGATCGGGACAAACAATCGATTTTCCATCAGGATATGTTACTTTAACTGGTTCAACTTCAAACTTCCGCTCACAGTACACTGAAAACATAGTTACCTACATATAATATATTAATTAGTCAGAGTCCCAGCAAATGGAGGAAAAGAAAATGAGCTTCTAGCTCCTACCATCGTGTTCAGAACAATGTTGGCCTTCGTCAAATCTGTGGCTGTACATTCTATAAACACGTTCTTTGTTTTCAGTGAAATGGCAGAATGTGCTCCATTAATAATAGGGGGTAAAGACAAAACAGTCCTGCAGAACAGAGAATGACGAATAAGTTGTAGAAAGATAGTGGCCATCTAGAATCTGTCCCCTCAACAAAAGCATTTTGGGAAGTAGACATAGTCTCGTCTGGAACCTCCTTTATTCTTATAGAAATCAACTTATAGATTATCTCATAGATGTTACCCACTAGAATAATAAAGCAACTTATAGATTATCCCATAGATGCTACCCACTAGAATAATAAGTCTATAATTCTTGTTGCTCATTGCTCCTTTCCTTTTAGGAATTATGATAATAATGATGTATCGAGACTTTTTCCAAACTCTAACCCCTCCTCAAACTCCCTAATATGCTGCATCACCTCACCTTTAAATGTACCTGAACCCTGGCGAAAGGAAGCCAACGTGAACCTATTCACCGCGAAGCTTGATCCACCACACAATAAATCATCGCCTCCCTCATGTCCTCTTCCCAGTCTTCCCTCTCCAACCACCCTTTCTTTTCCTCTCCTACCTAATAACAAACCTACACCCCCAATTATGGTCTCCACCACATTTCCTCTTTAAATTAACAATCTAGAAACCTAAGCCGCCTCTTCTGTCCTATCTACCCCCTAGGGCACTTACCTTCCCACTTCAAAGGAATCTGTTGAATCTCTCTGTTTACAACTTGCTACTCTACAGAAGAATTGTGTTTGAATCCGCTTCTTCCAACCACAACACCCTCGCACATGTCTCCAATAGTCTTTTGTTTCCAAATAATTTATAAATAGAAGTACTACTTTATCTAAAAAAGCACATAGGTCATAGGGCATGCAACGAAGTAAATAAATGCAGCAAGAGAGCTCCAACCATTTTGTAAACTGGATACCTTTTACAATCATATATAACAGGGTACACTGGTGAATTCTCGATTATGTGCAGAAACTTCTTCAGCTTCAAATCCGACTGTCAATCAGTGCAGTGATGGTTAGAGATGTCTTTAAAGTACAGAATTAATTTAAGTGACTCTTCAATATCATAACAAGAACAACAATACAGACAAAGAACGATAGGATAAGTTACAACTCACTTTGTAAAATTCCATCAGCTCATCAGCTCTGAAGTTTCTGGTCTGAAAAGACAACCAAAAAATATCAGCTTTAACACCACCATAAGCCAACTGCTAATAAACCAATTACCTGCTTTAATGGCACAAAATTTATTTCTGCAGGAGGCAAAGCCTGAAATTAAAGGGGAAAAAGTTTAGACATCGGCCATCTTAAACTACCTAGGGAAATGAATGCAGTACACAAGAATCAGATTTTAAGGAAAATTTAGTCTGTCATTCTAATTTAGAGTCGATCAAATACAGGAACAACTTAGAAGGCATATACCTCATATGTAAAAGGTCCTTCAATTGTATCTAGGTCATGGGTACCAATTGCCACCAAGGTTCTTCGCCTGTAAAAAGCAAAAAGGAGAATAAACAATGTACCTAAGAGTAAGCAAGAGAAAACATATGCAGGACTCTTTCAGATAATAAAGATGTGATTCCCCAAACTACTCAAAATGTATTTTGTATGTAAATGATCATGGAAAAACACTTCATCATCAACAATAACTACAACAAGAAGCAGCACTCTCACCACCACCGCCCAAGGATGTGGCCTAGAGGAGTAGCGGTCCGTAAGTGGATGAAAACTATGGGAGATAATGGTTTAAATCCCAATAGTACTAAAAATTACTAGGTGATTTCTTACCATTTTGCTGTAATGGAAACTGTCCTAGTGCTAGTATAACTGCAAATTCTTCCTTACTAAACCAACAATAAAAGCTGCTAATTGTTTTGCATTCATAAAGCACAGAGAAGGCAGTATCAAAAAGTAGACCCTATTTACCACCTAGAAGTTCTCATCAATAGGAATTTTAAAACAAGGCTTGTTGGGACACGTCCAGTAAAATTGATCTCCAAAAGGGAAATTACATAAGTTCCCCCCCTAAATTAATCCGGAAAAGTTATTTACCCACTTTTACATTACGAGCGACCCCTTATCGCCTTATTCTTGTTTGAAGTGGAAGTAACACCCCTTGAGTGATGATGTGACAGTGGAAGTGCGAACACCATCTCTTTCAGCGCGTGATAGGCATAAAAATGCTAAAAGCAGATTAATCTGTACAGGTGACAGCTTTCAATAAGTTGTTATACTACAACAACCACAACAACAACAACATACCCAGTGAAACCCCACAAGTGGGATCTTGAGAGGGTAGAGTGTACGAAGGCCATACCATTACCTCATAGAGATAGAGAGGTTGTTTCCGCAAGACCCTTGGCTCAAATAAGCTTCAATAAGTTGTTATACTAATTTACTTAAACTTGAAATTTCCCCTTTTCACCTGTTACTTTACATTTTTACGTTTCCTTTCTTTTTTCTTTTTTCTTTTTTCACTTCTTTATCATTACTAAGACCACCAAATCACCATTGCCACCATTACTACACCTGCAATCAATGACCTCTTCATTCTCCTCCATTCTTGCCACTTCTATTTCCGTAACTTTTTCCAAGGTGTTTTCTCCTTGTTTTCCTTCTCTTTTTTCCTTTCCATTAAGCTCACTTGAATATATATCCACGGCAATCATTATTGAACAAGTTTGAATCTTTTATGCCCAAAAAAAATTCAGACATCGCCAAATGACTATAATCATATTCCATTAATGCTTTCTGATAATCAATTTTCTTTTCAGGTCTTAGTTGTGTCTTCTTTATAATCTCGTATAAATGGAGAACATAAGCAAATTAAGTAGGTTGCTTATGGTTCACATTAACCCATGGTCTTTCTGAAAAACCAGGTATTTTATGCATATACTTTCTAGAATTGATCTCATATTACCTTTTGACACCCATGCTACAAAAAGGCTTAGTGGTGCACTTGGTTGAAAGCTACCCTATTTACCTAAAGGTACAAGGATCAATTTCAACTTGATGCATTTTTTTCTCCTTCCTTTAGTAGTGCACCTATCTTGTAGAAATTCTAAATTAGCTTCTGAGGAGAACATCGTCGGATCAATGACTACTCCAATTTCTTATTTCTCTTTTACTTGATATGAACCAATAAAAAAAGGGTGGAAAAAAGTTTATTGGGAATTTCCAACTATTTTGAAGAGTAATGTCAAGAGAGTAATTTTTTTTTTTTGGGGGGGGGGGGGGCAGGGTGCTGGTTTGTCGTTTTGGGTAGGGAAAGGAATGTGGGGGGTGGAAGGAAGAAAAGTAGGGTGGAGAAAGGTAGAAAGGCCGGGTGTGATTATAGAAAAACTCAAAAAATTTAAAAAATAGTAAAAAATGAAAAAGTGGTATTTGACACGTGGAACAACCCTCCATGAACTTTGTTGTCTTTTCGGAGGCATTAGTTCCTCTACAAATAAGAATAGGGGATAAAAGGGGGTCAGTAAAATTAACGTATTGACTTTTTCAAACTAGTATAGTGTGCAACTTATGTATTTTCCCATCTCAAAAATATAAGAAAATAAATGGTAAATTGTTAGCACAAGATAGAGACATGCTTTATGCCTATGCCAAAATAACGATTTATGCTCTCATTGAGGTGAAATACATTGAATTTCTCATCCCCCCATAAGCTCTAACAAAAATAATTGGTGCATTATACAAGATATGAGATATGCTTTATGCCTATCCCAAAATAATGATGTGTGCACTCAATGAGATGAAATAAATTGCATTTCTTAATCCATAAAAACCTTGAAACAATAACTCCATTTTTTAGAAAGGTAAGCAGTTGTATGATCTTTATAAACTCAGCGTCATAACTGGTGCTGACTTTAGAACTTTATATCATCAGAAGACCAAAACCAAAGGGGAGAAAACTCCTAACAGATCTGTAATCTTTACAATACCAATTAAATCTACTAGATCTCCTACTTCCCCCCATAAATTCTGTTTACACCGAAAAAAGAACAAACTTAGACAATTCATCCTAATCTTTGAATGGAATTGCTAGTATTTTTGAAATGTCTTGAGTTCCTCTCTTTCCATCTTGTCCTCCAAATACATGCTGGTTTTTTTTTTGACAAATAAGTTAACACACATGACTAAAGTAATCATTTCATCTAGTTCCATTTACTGAACAAATAAGGTTTCTATATAATTTCTTTATAAGTCAAATTCCCAAAAGAAGTAATAAAATAACTGAAGGGTATCCAACCAGGTACATAGGCATCATATGCTCACATAAGTTCAGAAAAACCAGGAAAATTTATTTATTATCTACTCACTGATTCCTCATCAAAGCTAAGGGCCCTTGTGGTCATGTGAAATAAAATCAAATGAGATGAAGTTAAAGCTTTGTTTGGACATACAATTTGAATTTTTAAGTTGTATTTTTTGTTCATAAACATAAACACACCATCAATTGTGAAAATTATCAACATTACTTGAATTCTTTGCATAACCTTACCAAATAAGAAAAAGTAAATAACAAAAGTGTAATATACAATCATAAAACTATTCTAAGAAAATATATTAACTGATCGAACTTTAGAGGGTGTTTGGATAGGATTAAAATTTGATTTGACCAACTTGTAAGCTGTGAGAAATATAGGATAAAATATTATTGAATTGTTTTCTACATTATTACATTGAGACCCTATTTATAGATACCATATTAAACTCCTTTTCCAACTAGGATATTATAATACAATCCTTTTCCAACTAGGATACTATAATACAATCCTTTTCCAAATAGGATTCTATATACTATTGTGATTCCTATTCCTATTCTAAGTAGGATTGTATTTAGCTATTCCTATTCTAACATAAGCTATTTTTAACTTTTGAAAGCGTTTGGCAATCTTTCGGGACCAGCCTCTCTATCTCTATGAGGTAGTAAGGTCTGTGTATATTTTACCCTCCCTAGACCCCACTTGTAGGATTTCACTGGATATGTTGTTGTTGAAAGTATTTGGAAAATTTACAAGGTGCTTAAAATAAGTTAAAAATTATTTTAAAAAGGTCAAAAATTAAAAGTTGGTTCCCCAAACTTTTTTCTTTTTGGTTTAAAAGCCATTTATGTTTGACCAACAATTTTACCTTTTTATCCCTAATGTTTTTTATAATTTTTATATTATTTTGCTCCTTTTTTTTTTTGCTATTTTTTTCTTTGTTTTGCTCTTTCTTTCATTTTTCTCTCTTCCTTTTCTTCAATTTTTTTCTTCTTTCTCTTGCTCTTTCTTCCTTTATTTTCGTCTTCCAAATTATTTTCTCCTCCTTTTATTTTTTTTCTATATAAATTATTTATGGTAAAAAAAAATATAGCCATTATTAATCATAAATATAATTTAAAGAACATCTCAAATATTTCATATGTTTTATCAAAATTATAGATTTTAAAAATTAAAAATAACTTAAATTAATTTAAATTAAATTTATTTGAGGAATAAAAAACTTATAATAATTAGTATTTTATGATGTGTAACACCTTTAAGGGTATTTGCAGACATTTTGATCAAAAAGTGCTTGATAGCACTTGTGTACCAAACATATCAACAACTTTTTTCAGTTTAAGCACTTTTATCCAAACACGTAACTACTTATTTATAAAAGAATTTCAGCACTTTAAAAAGAATTTCAGCACGTTAAAAAGTGCTATTTAAGTACTTTTTTCAGTCAATCCAAATGGGCTATTAGTTCAACAAAAAGTAAATGGAGCATGAGCCATATTTATCTACCAACAAAAATTAACTTTCTTGTAAAAAATTACTAAAGAGACATCTGACGAAAATGAGATAACTTTGTGTAAACATATATTCCCTCCATCCCATTTTGTTACTACATTTGTATTGACACGGTGTTTAAGGAAAAAAAAGAAAGACTTTTGAAAATTGAAACTTGTGGTCTAAAATTATCCATAGATATTTGTGTGGTTGAAAAATCATTTCACCTAGGATAAAATGAGAATTTTAAAGTTAAATTGTTTATAATTCTAGTAAGGTGACATTTTTTTTTGGGGCGGACTAAAAAAAAAGGTGTTACATAAAATGGGAAAGAGGGAGTAATGTTTATGCTGGTGAGAGTAGTTTAAAGGTTGGTAAAAGTAATAATATCAATTATAAATTTTGTTAGAATGGGAGTTTACAAAATATAAACTTGTGGGTCAATTTTTGCATTGAAAAAATTATGAATCGTGATATGAAATTTCCAAATTAAATTTTTTGGAGAATTTAGGATTTCAAATCATGAGATGAAATTGCATGTCCAAACACTTATTTCATCTCATAATTTCAAAACACGTGATGAAATCGCATGTCTGGCCGCCTACTAAGAATAGACCGCATAGGTACAAACGTTTACGGGATTTTTACAGCTGAAACAAAAAAGATCAAAAAGAGGATATAAGAATTCCACCCTCCTTGTGATCCACAATGCTTCAAGATGTCGTTGAGCAAAAGTTAACAAGTAGTACTAACAGAAACCAAGAATTAAAAGAGCAAGATAGGTGTTGAAGTGTGCAACTATCTCATCTAAGATTATGTTTTAAAGATGAACACATTTTAATCACTTAATTATATAATGTCTCAACACGCCACGTCACATGTGGCTTGCTTCTTGTTCTGGGACCAAGCATTGGAGATTTTTTTCTATGGTGGTGAGATGCCCAACATTTCTGCCAAATCTAATATCATGCTAAAGTAGGTGACCATCTCATTATATTAGAAAGAGCACAATTTCAATTACTCAATTTTCTTTTACAATCGGGAAACTTAAGGGCTAATGGCAAATCCAGAATTCAGAAAAGTAACCCCGTCCCATTACTATTCTCCACTTAATTCCAAGCTTTTGTCCGTAGCATCGTCTGAACCACGTGCACCTAACCCACCTTGCACTCTTGCCACAAGATTGACATCTTGGGGCAATTATTTAATTATAATATGTCTCAACAATCAAATATTCAATTGAAAAACATAAGGTAATTAGGAATTTCAAATTGCCCTTAATAATCTAGTAATACCTGCAAATGTTTTGATGCAGCCTATCTTGTAGCTCAATGAAGCTATTGTACTTGGCCTCATCAAATGTTACACCTCTTAAAACAGCACATACAACATATGGGCGAATTTTGGATGTCTAGACAGGGAAAGACATATGTTAACGCAAAAATAGTTTCTTTATCACATTTAAAGGTTGTCAAATACTTGACACAAACATAACTTTAGCAAGTAGTACCTCTGTTCTCACACGCATTTCAAGCATAGATTCTTTACCAATATTCGCCAACTTGTATGTTGGGATCGGGTCAAGCCCATTAAATATTCGGAGAGCTTGCGCTAGTCCTTCAAGACAAAGCAAATCATATCTGCAATACCAGTTTGAATGAAGATATATTACACTGTCAGATGCCAAAATTAAAAGCAACACTATTATCCTCAAGATAACAAATAATTAAACATTTCTAGACAACCACACTCCACTAAACTAAACTAAGTGCAAAAATGCTAATAAGCCACCAAGGAAAATCAGTTATACTTATTTTCAAACAAAACCAAAATCTCCAAAACTTTCTACTAATTCAGGAAAATTGATTCTTCAATGTAATTATGAAAAGCAGACAAGACCACCTGTTCGCTGGAACTTCAATTTTGTATATAGTATCTCCATCGTCTTCCACCCCCTCTTCCTCCAAATGCTTCTCTTTTCTCTGTATTGCTTTTTCTGTTGTCTACATTTTTCGCACATGCATAAGCTCAATAGAAAACCAACAACCCAATGCTTGGATCAAATAAACTAGCAGAAGAATAATAAACACATTCGACTATACAAATTACTCCTTACATCCCCAGAATGTCACTGGTCTAAAGTATAACAGCAGCAATAAATTTGCTCAATTCACAATTTTTCGGATATAAAGTTAACACAAACAACTTTACTAAATAACAAATTTTTTTTCAAATGAAGCTATCTAATGGGACAGAGGTGGTGTTTCAATTACACATTACATACAAAACAAAGAGAACTAGATTTCTTCGTGACTGAGAAATGAGGAGTTCAGTAGTGCTTACTATATCGTCAAGCTCAATACCAAACTTAAAGCACAATTCATCGAATTCTTCATCAGCTGAAAATTCAAATAAAAAAAAGGTGGTTTCAATCTAACGGCTAAAGGTACTTTCATGCGGAGCAGAAGATATATATATAAAGAGAAAAAACTCACTGTAAGTACTGCCTAGGGCTTCGAACAGACAGTCTCTTCCAACGCTAACGGTTGGCATGGTGACACCTGAATCTGAGAAAAACGGCGACGGCGGCGGACAGTGATCAGATGCAACCACTGACACAGAAGAATGAAGGCGGCAAGGGTTCCGGCACAGTTGGTGAAGACGACGAGTAACTCAATCTCCTTTTTTATTTTTATTTTACATAAATAAAAATAAAATTTAAAAATAAATTGGGTGCACCAATATTTACTGAAAAAGGCAAAAATAACCCTAAACTATTAGAAAGTGAATAAAACTACCCTTCATTTTTATAAAAATCTAAAAAAGAAAAAATTACTCTGACGAGGATTTTTAAAAAAAAATAATTACTGATTTTAGCGATATTTTTTATTTATTATTGTTAATAACAATACATAATAATATTATGATAAATCCCCAATTGTATTGAAAATAAATTATACATATGATATAAATGAGTTATAAGTGTTTGAAAATATATTATACTTGTTTGGTAAAAAATTGACACAATTTATATTAAAATGTGTGATAAATGTATTATCTATCAAAAAATTATATTATATATATTTTATAAATAATTATCCATAATAAAATAAAATTGAATTAGATAATTGTCATAGTAATTAAAATTATTGATATTTTTTCAGCGTTATTTATGAAATTTTGACATTTTTCATAAATAATATTGTTGTAAAATAATTAATTTTGCACGTCAAATATTGTGAAATTTATAAGAAGTAATTCTTCAACTCCTTGAATATACTAAATCTTGGGGGGGGGAAAAACTACTCTTACATTGATATATCATCATGAGCGATTTTTATTTCACTATGATCTAATGACGTATAAATTTGTTTGTGAACTTCTTTTTTTTACATAAAAGAAGATTCAAACATTTTATTTTATTCGGTAGTACAAAAAAATTGATCCATAAGCAAAAAATACTAGAAACAATTTATTTCTTACATTAATTTAGCTTGCACACGAGCATTTTACCATGTGCAACGTATACGTTACTCAAAGATTAGTATGGAGATACAATTTAACATCATTTATCTGGCATATTTTATTATGATATGGAATAGTGGTGATATTGACTTTTGCTTCTCACGAAGCTCTTTATCAAAAGTGTTAACGAATTTTGATTACATATTCAATGTAATCTTATAAGTAGATGTCAAATACGATAAAATGTATGCCTTCATTGGAGCTAGACTAATATGAATTTGTGTCGCGCATGTTCTATTCGGGGAAAGCGTTCCCCACCAAGAATTTTTTTATATCTATGACTCGAACTCAAGACTTCCGATTAAAGAAGAAGCAACCTCATTCAATGCACTGTATCCTTTAGTGGTATCTCATTTATTATTTGGAATTTTTTGTAAATAGACTAGGCTTGAAACTTAATATGGTCAAATAAAAATATTTTACATAATTACATGATATAACTTCGACTATATGACCCGGAGGAGAGGAGAGAGGCGAGCAAGATCGAGAGACGAATTATATGTGTATATTTGTCAAATTGTACGTGTATATTTGTCAAATAATTATATATGTGTAACTTAATATACATATGTATATGTATATCTGGCAAACGAGATTGGGAGAGAGATGAGAGAGGTGAGCGAGATCGAGAGAGGGAGGAGAGAGGACAGAGAGGCGAATTGTATATATATATATATATTTGTCGAATTGACTATTTACATTTATCAAAATAATTGTATATATACGGCTGATAGACATATGTAATTGTGTATCTGCCAAGAAATTGCAGACACAGAGGAAGAGAGGCGAGAGAGAATAGCAACAAAACACTAACTATAACAACAAAATCTTAACTATAGTTATAAATTATAATTTTTTCAAATTATAGTTATATAATGTAAATATATATCATATGTTTATCTAGTTATGTTATTTTTTCTCATACAATTCAAATTAATATCGCAAAATAACTTGTTACCGACCAAACGGGCCTTCAATAATTAGATCAAAATTGTACAAGGTTAAACCATACTAACTGATACTTTAAGGGGTCGTTTGGTGTGATGGATAAGGAAATATAATCCTGAGATAATTTTTTAGTGACCCTCAATTCATTGTTTGGTTTCAAAGGTTGGGATAACTTATCCCAGGATTAACAATTAGTACTGGGATAAGTTATCCCTCTCTGGGGATGGAATAACAATCCCAGGATAAGTTATCCTGGGATAAAGTATGTAAAAATCCAAGAATACCCCCCTTTAAACTTTCTTTTATACACTATTTTTATATTCATGTATATTAACATAATTTTTAATAATAT